>JAPVRG010222409.1:605-11610 GCA_029783565.1 Rhagoletis cerasi | reverse complement strand
TCAAACACATCAGCTATATACATATGTACATACATAAGTATACATAAATTTAAATTTCTATCTAGTGAATGGTTTTCAAAAAAGTCCATTCCAAACACTTTGCACAGTGGGGTCGTACTATACTTTCAGTTAATGCGTAAAAAATGTTTACAAATACATAGCAATTAAATAGTTAGAAGGAATCAACATAAAGTGCACGCGGTGTACTTGGATAAAGTTTAACTTTTGCCCATCCAATTTTTCCTTAAGTTCCTATTCTGTTATCATAACCAAGAGATTTTAGCTACAAATGAAAATCGTCTAAAGATAAATAAGTAAAAATGCATTGTCAAATGGGACTACAAAACGGTTTATCGATTGATTTAGATCGGAACAGGTCGTCAGTCGTGTACATCTTACATGTCCGTTTATTTCGATTACCCTTAATTTTTCTTTAGGTAATTTGTCTAACTAATAATAATATAATAATAATAGATTGGCGCTTACAGAATAACTTCTCCTCCAATTTGCGGCGTGCGCCCTGATATTGTCACATAAAGGGGAGGGACCTACACCGACTCCGAACGGCGATTGTATTTTATGAGAAGCTTTTTCATTGCCTGCTGATGGGCCAGCGCTGTTAAGAAAATAGTTTTTTCCTATAATTTTTTTTCGATGTTGCTCGGAGCAGCGCTTGAACCCAGGCCCCACGGAGTGGTAGCGCGCCTTTTCTAACCACAGCGGCCGTATCCTACAGTAAAAAAATTCGAGCGGACAATTTTCGCCTACTCATTGCAAGCAATATTCATTTAACTTTACTGCAAAAATAATTTGATTCAGCTTTGAAATTTGCTTTGTTTTTGCAATATTTTGTGATAAGTCACCATACTTTTTATTCTAACTATAGTAATTATTGATTTCGAGTTGATGGTCAATTTAGGATGTTTCCAACTTGTTTGATTGTAGGCTTCTTGACCTAATGTGCTTGAGAGCAAGAAAAAACTATTTCTTCACATTACAGCCCGACGTTTCGCTAACCTTCTTAGCTTCCTCAGGGGCGATTTCTTTATTAAAAACATCAACAAAAGAAACACATAAATTTATCATTAACAACATGAACATTATACCGTAGCGTTTCACAAACTTTCATAAACAATAATAACAATCACAGGATTTCACTTACTTACGCATACAAATCTTATTAACTAATACATAAAGTCAAGAAGCCTACAATCAAACAAGTTATAGTAATTATTATATTCGTTTTAAAGCTTGTAAAAATCGTTCTTATATCTCTCGTATGCCAGAAGATATGGCAGTAAGGGCTTCAAAAATTAGAAACGAAAATGATTTGAAAGTGATATTTGCTAAGAAACTTTATTGACATGCAAAGAGTAATTTTTAAACAAAAAAACAACCCACTTCAATGCTCTTATAAAAATTTAAGTGCAACGTTAGTTGAGGTGCCACCTTTCCGATAAAAAAGAACGAAACGAAAACGGTTCATGTGGTATAAAGTCATCCGATGAAATACGTACATAAAAAAAAATATTCGGACGAATTGATAAGCTCTTTCTTTTTTTTGAAGTCGGTTAAAAAGTAAAAAATTTGCTTAAAGAAATATAGCGAAAAAAACATGGATATGTCTGCTCGTAGCTCGGTATGCACAGGAGCGATAGCCGCAATGATAAACATGTCCACATCACCGTAAAATAATTCCTTAGTTTAACATCAATAAGGCCAACAACAAGAATATAGTCACAAAAACCTTTTTTTGGTAACGCTTACAATACAATGCGCGCTTAAAAGAATGCGCAACTTACTTTTACCAATGCTTATGTGCCAAATACACCACACAGGTATTTGCGCAAATACAAATTGGTTCAAATTGGAATCTTATTTGATTCTTATTTGTACCAATTTGTATTTGCACAAATACTTGCGTGGTGTATTTGGCACATTAGCGTATAGTCCAGTCAATTTAGACCCGGTATATCAAGTTTGGCTCACATCAATAAAAAGTATACAGAAGGGTATCTGGAGGTCCCAATACTAACATTTTAAAATGTATCTGCAAACTTTTTCCGACGCGGTCAATCAATGTATGTATGCCCATTCTGTACGTACTCGTAGTATAAAATAAAAACAATACTTTTTGAGCACGCTAATCTGGAAAACTACTAAATGGATTTCAATCAAATTTTTTGAGGTTATTACATAGGCATCTGGTTTGAACTTAAGCGCTGGGATTGAAATATTTAGAAAATTTTTCCATTTGTCAGAAAACTCGAAGATCAACTTTTTAGAACACGTTAAGCAAATGGGAAAGGAAGGTAAATATGTCGTATTTAAATTAAATTAATACACTTTTGAAGAATGGGTACGATATGTGGACTTAAAGTGTTAGAATGTAAATAAAATGTCCAGCAGAAATTCGATACTTTACCTATGTTCTACATACCCTCAAAACAATAGGATCTAAAAGTGTTTTGGATATAGTGAGAGAGAGCATCAACGCAAAAATATTTTTAAGGTGCAGCAAAGCACGCTTAAAGATTGGAACTTCACGACAATTCGCCCAACCCACAAGAAAGGAATATCCTGCTGTTTGCGCCAATGTCTGCGGGTTAAGCTTTTTTAAATTTGCATATAAGGTCATATATGTAGAAGATACTGCAAGAAAGAGTAGAGCCTTTCATGAACCAACTGATTGGACCTTATTCCGGCCTGGCAAATCCCAACACTGAGCAGATTTCACGACAGATAAGCAAATCGATAAGCTTTAACTTTTCGTCGTTTTTAAAGCTGCTTTTGGTGGCACGGAGAGAATCTGTCCTTGATGTTTAAATTTCAAATCCTTCCAAAATCAATACGGCTATGTAGGGGAACGCTTATCACCGTGCCGTATGAGACCAAACGAGATTTTGGACAAGGTGACTAACTTACATAAGTTCGAGTTCTTCAATATGAAATTGAAAAACGTATTATCTGATGCCCATTTGCAAAGCAACTTAGGAAAGGAAGCCAAAGAGCGTCACCTAGCGGTGGACGAAGTCAACACAAAGTACCACCTGTTAACATACGACACATTTATAACTTTGAAGTAGTAAAAGATTTTATTTACCAGTATAGTCTCGCAAACAGGTGCTGTTTTATTATTGGTAGGAAATCAAAGAGCTGAGCCCTCTCTCGGCGAATACAAATCACACTTTATATGATTTTCCTCATGCTATTAATGATTTCGAACAAGGATGAGAAGACTTTTCTAGGCAAAATAGATCTATCTGTTCGCAAAAGTGACAGTACTGACTTCACATGCTGTAAATAACTGACGCAACTTCGCAAAGGAGAGGGTCGATTAGCGTGGCTTTTCGGCCTCAGCTCAAGCCGACAAAGTGTTTTAGTGCCATATAAAAAGAGGAATACACTTTAATAGATAATAAATTCCATAAGGACATTATTTTTACGTTATTCATTTCATTTTCTTATACATGGGCAAATAGTAGATTTGTTTTTTTTGGTTTTTTAACATCACATCTGGGGTTTTTAAAGATTTTAACCAGGATTTTAAAAAAAATTAAAATTAATCCATAAAAATATTAGTGCTTAGACATATGGGACTCATATGTAAGAAAAATATTTGTGTTTGTTAATTTGTTTGAAATATTTAAAGTGACATTTAAAATTTGTATCCTTCATTATCATTTTAGATTCTCAGAAAATGATTGGAAAGAAATTAATTTGATTTTTGGAATTGAAAATTTATTGGCCAAGCAAATTTGAACTTTTGAATGTTCACTTTTCTGCGCCGAAAAAAATCAAGTCCAGCGATACAATTTTTCTAAATCTTTTTATGGATTTTGTAACATATGGGGTTCGTCTTCCCCGTATCAAATTGAGACTAAAATCTAAAGGATAGCAAATCAAAATTTTCAAAAAGTGTCTTGTAAGAGCCACCCTAATGTAGGTAGATCATAAAAGCTGCCCACTGCTTGGCTGCCTACGCCTTTATTTCGGCGTAAGTTTTTGAAAGCTTTCAATATTGCTAGTAGTTTCATGTTTTCTACATATTTCAGCTTAAAATCACACTTTGATTAGCCTTTGTTTTAAATAACCGTTAGAATTCATCAGAAACGTACACTGTGGATCCAATTCGCCAGCCGACCACTGGTACGGCTGCAAAAATTAATGAGTGTTCAGTGAAATATAAATATTTTATCTCCCCAATAGTGCGCAAACAGACACACTTTTAATTGGCTATTATTTGCATTATCCTTATTTATGCGTATTTATTTCACTGCATACATATATCAGTTTTTGGTTGCACGCATACTTGCACACACACATTCTCTTACTACCTTGCCCGCAGCTTACCACTGAAATTCAATTAAAATTGAACTTTTTTTTGTTTTTTCCCACAGGTGGTTTTATGGGAGATATCGCCTTGCCCGACATTAATTATGACGGTGACCCGATTGTGGCGCGCACTCTGATTATACCTGTAGAAGCCGACGATGAAATCACCGGTATTGAGGATAGTGAGAACTTGCCTAAACACGATGTGGAGAAAAATAATTCCGCCTGGGAATGGCAATCGGATGCACCAGCTGACAGGCCGACAATCATTGATAAAGTTGCACCCGCTACCAAATTCAATGCATCTTTCCAACAAGAATTGGAAATACTCAAACAGGAAGTTTATCACGAAGGCTTACAAGTGGAGGAGGAGGGTCTGACACATATTATACGCAAGAAAACCAAACTACCAAGTTCACGTTATGACTACAGCAACAATAAAAATGAACGTAGCCGTAATGATGCGGCTTTGGTGAGTCTTTTTAAAATAATTACATACTTAAGTACATATGAATGCATTTATTTTACAAATGTTATTGTATTCACAATCTGCCTTCTAAGCCACATTTTGCTTATCGGTTCATAAGTGGCACATAGCGTATGGATGCCCGAAGGCAAAACTCAAGTTGAACGTATTCAATATCAGAAGAACACATTAACTGTTCATTAACCCAGATCTGACGTTGCGAGGCTAGAACCGCTTAGACAGGTTGGCATCCACACCAGGCGGCTGGGCATCGTCTCTTAATGAATTCTGTAGAAGTTGCGGAAACGAAAATATACAAGAGAAAGTACTTCGACCATAAGCAACAGTCCTTTGTGATAATACTAAAAGCGTGCGTCAGGTGTTATCCAACCCTGAGCGAGTCCAAGGTTCTGATAGCCGCTTGGAAATCAGAGTAGTTATTACCTTCCTTGTCGACGCCGCGAAATTGGCTGTTTTGTAAATTTTGTACTACAATGATTTGGAGGTTTAAATTTTACGTTGATGAGAAGCCCCTGCAACTTACGCCTCCACTGATCCAATTCTTTCGTCAAACTTCGACTCGTCCATGTATAAGTTCACCAAGGCCTCCCTACAACTACTGCCTCCAGTTCGCTTATCCCTTAGGAGGGTATGAGCCAAAAAAGCTCGTTGGAGCCAGGGATCTGCATACTGTTTGTTTTTAACAGAGATAAAGTCGAAGCCCAAGAAAAAAATTGTTTGAAAGTCTTAAGTCAGTTAAGCATCCAATGCTCCCAAGTCTAACCGCAGCAGCCTTACCAACGAGGTCGGCAGACGCTTTGTCGAAAATGGCGTTAAGTTCCAGAGTAGGAGTGTACCTAAATAAGTGTCCCACTGAGTTCAATGAGGACTGCGCGATGTACATATCCGCTGTCCAGCTTTCTGGAAGTAGTTGACTCAATCAAAAAGCGCCAGGCGAACGCCTCTGATTGGGGGGAGATTCTTGTGGGGTTTCGCATAATTCCTTGGAAACAAGGAAGAAACTTCCATATTACTATGATTTACAGCAATTCCACTGTTCGCGGACCACTTGGTGTTAGTCATAGGTACAAGTATCCCCGGATCAGATCACAGAAGGTATTCGGAAATTTACCACTCACTAAAAGTGCGGAGTTATATGCATAGGCAATCACCGCGCTGCCAGGTTGATGTTTTTAATGTCATTTTGACGTTTTTTATTACCTCCTGAAGTCAGGACGTTTTTTGACACAAATTTTACTTTTTTTAGGAATCCCGAACTCTAAGAATGGAAATAATGAAGATATAATTTTAATTAAATATTAAGCGAACGTATTTTAAATCTTTTCTATCAACAAGATTATGAACTTTTTAACACGAGTAATCTATGAAAAAGAACCGGGAATTAAATGGCCCAGGTAATGGCCATAGTAAACAATTTTTTCTCGTAGATTGGTAGTACTATCTTTGAAATCTTTCTACCAGTCCAATTAATCCAGTCAACAGTTTTGTTGCACGATCTGAATTTTCTAGAAAACAGTAAATGGAACAGGTTCCTTTGGATAGGACTTGGTTATGCGAGTTTTTAAAGCAAGCCAGCAAGTACATAGGATCGGAATGGAGAGTCAAAGTTGAACCGAAATCGAGCCATAACCATAGGAGGTTTTCATCGATAATCGCGGATCATGAATTCGTTCCAAACGGACAGACGGAAAATAAAGAATATTTCAGTATGTGTCATTAGGTGTTTATATGAGAAAATCCGTCGAAAATGGCCGAAGTTATGGAAAGACAATTATTTGACGATAATGCACCTTCTCATCGAATCGCATATTCTTCTCATATGACTTGGTGCGACTTTTTTCTACTTCTCAAACGTAAATTGCCGTTGCGGGGTACTCCTGTTAAGTCTATTGAGTAGGGTGATTGACTCGGTTTTTCCAAACCAGTTACCACCGCTTTTTTATGGATATCTATAGGCGGTTGTTTTGAAATCTTGATTTTTCGATTTTCTTGGTGTTGTGAACCAAATGGGGAGATCTGAAGAAGCTTTTTTATGGCAGAAGTACACTCGGAGCCATTGTCTGCCGAGGGGCGACCGCTATTTGAAACACTTTTTTTGATGTTTCTGGGACCAGAAATTGTAGGCACCTCTGAGTACTCGCCTACGGTGAAAACAGCACTACACAAATCCGAAAAAAGTCAGAAAAAATGCAATAAGGGAATAAAAAAAATGGTAAAATAAGACCAAAAGTGAATTTTTCACTGATTTTTTGTTTGTTTTACTTTTGATCTAAAAAAACTTTGAACTTATTTTGCTTAACTCTTTTCTAAATATATGCTATATTTGCTGTTAATAGCTCTATTGTAATTTTTGGTCATGGCTTTAAACCAAGATAAGCATTTTCACTGTATAAAAACTATGAAAAATAAAACCGGTTAATTCGGTTTTTTCTTAATTTCAAAATCGGAAACTGGTTTTTTTTCAAATTGCAATTTTTCTAATAACTTGAAACCGGTTTTGGAAAATAGACGAATAATCGAACACCCTACTATTGAGGATATAAATACTTTTTTGAAAGAATGTACATATGTCCCTCCATACCTACATACATATGTACTTATCAAAAACTTAATTAAATTCATATGTGTAGATATTAGAAATATGATAAGGGTACTCACGACACCCCGAGTAAGAGAGTAAAAGAGTAAAGTGTAAAGAAAAATTACTTTCCAACAACAAAATACCTTGATTAAAAATGTTTACTCTTCCTTAACCATAAAGGTCATAGGTTAAGATTGAGCGCAAAAGTAGATTCTTAATCAAGGTATTTTGTTGTTGGAAAGTAATTTTTCTTTACACTTTACTCTCTTACTCAGGGTGTCGTGAGTACCCCTGATGTTATTTGAGATTAAGTGTGACGTTTTTTCATGTCGAAGACTTTACAAGACTAACTCTATTGTAAGATCGGCAACTGTTTTGATGAAGCGCTTGAAAGATCGCACATATCTCGCGCGTCAATCACAAGTGTATTGACTCAAACCTTGCCTAATCAAAAAAGGATGAGTCAATTTACTGTGGCTTCCTGCAGCAAATTAAAAAAGAAAAAATTTTCTTTATTTTCCTGAAAGACAAACGTATGAAATGTGAATATTTTTAATACATTAATGTTAAGTTAATACCTGCTTGAAGAACTCGTTCGATATCTACCAATGTAGTACATATTACTGTATGTGCCTTCGTGTGTGCTTTCAGCGAAACTACCAAAAGTCCATACAAATTCTGCTCTTTACTATGCGTCTAAGCAGCAGTCAAACATTGACTTTACCACTTGTTGGATGTTGACTTCGCAATGTTCGGACTTCCAGCGACTCATTTCAATTCAACACACCATTTATACAACGTTTCCTTTTATTTGTTTTATTCCTTTATTTTTCTCATGCAACTTCGACGCCTAGTCGGCCAATGAACCGGTAAAACCCACTAGTTTTTCGTTGAACACGGACTATTTGATGAAAAACTTAAAAAATGAAGTTATCAGTAGCAATAACAACAACGACAACGGCCAACGCTACAAACCGAACCCCATTTACCATCCTGTTGACGGTTCATTTTTTGATTCCAAGCCAGCTGCGCGCGAAAAATCCGCAAATACAAACACGAATGAAACACAACCGCTGGGTGCGCACGAACAACAACAATTACGGCAGCGCGCTCTAAGCAGCGGTGGTGGGGGTGGATTGCACACACGCCCGGGAAAAGCTACAACTTTTGATGCAAACGGTAAAGTAGAATCTATTGCTTTACACCGCAGTGGCGAGTATTTCGGACCAGCAGTGAGTAGCGTCGATAGCAATGGCGCAGCTGGAGCTTTCGGACGCACACCGATTGAGAAAGCAGTCGAAATAGAGAAGCAACGTAAAGCCGCAGCAGCCATAAACAATCGCAATGTTGATCAACGAAAAATTCAATCGAATACGAAGGACATTGAAATGGATTCAGGTAATAATTTCGTAGCCGAACGTCGCATGGTCATACTGCCGACATCGGTACCTACGCAGCGCTCAACAATGCCGAATGTTTACAGTAATTCGGGTGGCAACGGCATGAAGCTTGATGATGTGGATTTTTTGCACGCTGAAGGTGCAGTACGACGACGCCACCGCCGTGGGCGTAAGCATAGGTAAATTGAATGACTAACATTGCACTGTACTGCACTACAAATAGGCCGCACATTTTGTGCTCGAACCACAAACCAATCGCACTTAATTAACTTTCATTACAGACGCAGCTCAGAAATGCGACATGCAGACTTTAATGTGAAGCTGGAACGCCTAAAGGAAGAACTCAATCGACCGGTGCACACCATTCACGATTACCAAGCGCAAGTACGCCGCCAGCGGCCAACACAAAACGTGGACGGCCACCATGGCGCCAACCACAAAACACATAACAAGAAGCAAACAAAGAAAATTGGTGTAACAGCAACGGCAGCAGCTGGAGCAGATAAAATAGAATTCGCCAATGAACGGCTGCTGGAACAAGAGTACGGACAGCAGAAGCAACAGCTGGCGCCAGAACCGCAACAGCACCATCAACGTCACCACCAATGGATGCCAGCATTGCAAGTGGAGCAAAGTCTAGCCAAAAATTTCAATTATTCAGCAACACCAAGCGATGAACTGGAAATCGTGGGCGGCAGAGTTGAATTCGACGCGTATGACTCAATAGCTAGTAGCGACCGCAGCGACGGAATTAGTGCGGGTACTGGCAGCAACATACAAACGCCATTAGAAATAGAACTGCAAAAAGCTGAGTAAGTATGGTTAGCAAAAATTTTCAAATGCTGCTTTGAAATATTTAATATGGTCTGCGTGTACTAACTACTGATAACACTAGTCCACAAATTTTGACGTAATTGCGTTAACCTAAGAAAAAAAATGTTTTCTAAGCTAATTTTGGGTCGCTGAACACGAAAACAAAATCCATTCTTTTTTTTTTCAAAGAAGCGTTTCCGAGATTTTTTCGAAAAACGTGTTATTTGGTACCTTTCGCAGTTATTTGTCAATATCCTTTGAAAAAATCATCTAATCGACGCGAACAAACAAATTTTTTTTTTTTTAATTTTTTTTTCAAATTTGAGTAAAAGATAAATCATTGCAGTAAATTTTGAGTCTAAGATCATCCAAATAGGATAAGAAATGTAGATGTAATGGAGCACTGAGTAAAAATTCTAACTTTATATTTTTCACAAAATCACACTTTTGATCGAAAATATGCTTTTCCCCTTGAATATTTTAGATTGTGTTAGGTAGAGTCTTCTCGAATTTGCCTCCAGCAGCGTGTAAACTAGTGTAATTTAAGCACAGATAGGAAATAGTTAGGAATAGCGTAAAGTTGATTATAAAATCTAGAAAAATTTAGGTCAAAAAGGCAGGCGCTGCGGATTTCGGCTGCGGGAGCCAAAGTGTTAAACCACGTACTACTATTCGGCAACTACCGGTTCCAAGCCCAGTGTTGTCACTAAGAAAAGACTTAAACTCTCTCGATTTTGTACGAAAATTTAAGAAAACTTCAAAAAGTAAATTTTTTAAAAGTGGTAACTTAATTTTTTGGCACTACAACCGCGTCTTGGTTTGGGTCGCATCTCGAAAACTTCGCCAAATGCCTCTTCCCCTTGCAAAATTGCGCCAATTGTTTATACCGAGTGCAGATAGTCTGCTTGGTCATTCTATTGTGTTCGTGGGCGCCTTTGCTTTCAATGTGCGCCCATGAGTGTTGAGGGGAAGGATCTTTTTTTAAACGGAGCGCCGTCATCCATGTGACAAGGTGCCCAATCCAGCGCACTCGTATTTTTATGTGCTTGCGCATTTCACCTTCTTCGGTATCCGTCATTTTGTGGCTCCTCGTACACGTAGAAATCCTTTATGTGGCTTCAAGCTTGCCCACCCCTGTTATATGCAATGTTGAGAAGGTTTATCACTTGTGGACCGTCGGACCCAGTGATGTTGTTGGTTTTAAGCAGTAACAGGATTACTCTTCTCATCTTTTCTTTGTCGAGTGGCGGAATGTGAGCTCCGTTCTTATACATTAGTCTGGTTTCTTCTTCAACAAGCGCGCAAAATATCATTTTTAATTTATTTAATGCTGTAACCTATAGTGTGAGATAAAAGCCCGAAGGATATTAATGTTCCAAGCTGACCCTG
>JAPVRG010222403.1:0-10809 GCA_029783565.1 Rhagoletis cerasi | reverse complement strand
TTCGGTTTTTTTTTTTGCCGAAGCCGAACCGAAACCGAACCGAACTTTTGTGGCCGAACATGGCCGAAGCCGAAGCCGAAGTTCGGTCGTTCTCTAATTATGACACAAACTAGATATGTGACATAAGTTTCACTTCGACAGTGTGGCTCAGGCGCACTTATTTGTTTGCATTCCCACACACACTCTTACAGATTTTGACAGTTCACGCCGCGAAACTAAAAACAAAATATGTACATGTAAATTTTTGTTTTTTTTTCTCCTGCTATCACCTATTGAATACGCCTTGGGTAAAACCTTCTCTCTATTAATGTTTGGCGGAAACTCTGCTTATGCGGTCGCAACAAATAAACTTTTAATGAGCTTCGGTGGAACTTTTCTAATGCAGGTTACATGGAAATTTGAATAACGCCATTTTAAAAATTGCTAAAAAATCTGTCGAAAATAAATCGGCAAGTTTTTTAATATGAATTGTTGCACCCCCAAAATCCCAAAAAAAAATCGTTTGACGATATTTCTGTAAACGAAATAATATTTAGCATCATGCGCCGCCGACTTTGTGCGGGTTGTTTTGTGTTTATACTTTAATGAAATTATGTAACTTTTCCGGAGTTTTAGACAAAAGCCCATCGATTGCCACCAGAGACTTATAATCTGTATTTTTTACAGGTAAAATAATATTCACTCTTAACATACGCATATGTACATAAATGTCAATTACAATGACCGGAAAGAAACTTTCGAGACCAAAAGAGATGTTTTGAAGAGATGCCTTTTAATGTCAAAATAAAAGAAATTCAAAGAAAGCCGCTTCCTTATAATGTTTTGCCGTCCAAACTGGCAATGGAGAAATAAGAAAATGAAAATCATGGCTAGAGCAAAATGGAAGCGAAAACAACAACAACAGCAATAACAATGAAATACTTAAAATAGTTATAAAAAGTACTATATTAAATAAAAGCAAAAATTAAATGCATTTTGAATTGCGGTGAGGAGATATACATAAATATTGACCGAAATATCAATAGAAAACAATATATGAGAGAGTTTCACGACCGATGTGCTAATGAAATAGCGTCACACTTTTAGTGTTGCACATTGAAACATTGACAATAAAGGTGGTGGCATTTTGTAAAAGCGAGGATCCACACAAATAATTCAGTTCGACAAATATCGAAAGCAAAGAGAGGAGGCATCAACGTTTGAAAAAGATAAAGATTACGATAATATTTGATTAATTCATGCAAAAGGCCAAAAACGTATTGAACATCCGAGTATAACGCAGCAAAGGAAGTTCGCCTGAAGGGCTATCCGGCGGGAATCGGGGCAAGAAGAAGCAGAAAGCGGCAATACAAATGAATTTACTGTGCTGCTGCTGCGGTAACATGGCACCAAACACGAGGATAACTCGCAAATGGGAGCTGTTTGCTGGACGCAATAAGTTTTACTGCGATGGGTTGTTGATGTCTGCACCCCACACGGGAGTTTTTTACCTGACTTGCATTCTGATTACGGGCACCAGCGCACTTTTCTTCGCTTTTGAGTAAGTAAATTTTGAAATGCTCTTAAAAAAAAACACTACCCTCTAGCAACACTTGGGTTATTCTAATTCGCAATCATGTTGGAGAGAGTAGAATTTATATTGTGGTAGATGCAGCGGTTATCTTTCAATCGTGGTCGTCAAGCTCAACTATCGGTAGGCCCAAGAAAGGTGACATTTCGATGATACTGCCGGAACAAAGGAAGTGGCGTGTTAGTTGATAGAATTAAAAGGACGATTGAAGTGATGTTTAGTGTCATGCCAGTAAGCAGTCCCCAGCGTTAGAGAATTTTTGATTGTCTCTGTAGATAACCAGCAAGATGATGTTAGAGAACTACAAACAGTGACTCAAACAACCGTTCACGTGTTAATTTTTATTTTTTAAATATTAGCAATGTTTCTCAAGTTAAATTTTTTTTACCCATACATATAATAAAATTGTAACAAGCAGATGTCTGTACATTATAGATATTAAAGAAAAATTAATATGGGTGGTCTTTATTAGAGCAGCAGAAGCCAAATCAAAAATGTTTAGAATTTTTGTCTGTCTGCTTGTCTGTCTGCTTGTCTGTCTGTCTCTATGTTTGTTCGCGCATCACTCGAAAACGAATGCATGGAATTGGATGCAGTTTTCACCGATGCATTTGTAGAGGTCTAACTTAAAATATAGAAAAAAATTATAGAGTTGCCACGTGTAGGAAAATGGCAGTTTGAGTAAATTAATAATATAAAGTAAATATTGCAATATGGCTATCAAAAGAAAGAAGTTTAAGGCTTACGCTGCGCGCACACTGCAACCGACATTGGCCGAATTTTGCTCGGCCGATTTCGGCTGTATACGGGCGACATGAATAAACACTTGTATTTATATGAGTGTTCTCACACACAAACCGATAACCGAACCGGCATCGGCCGTTGACGTCCATCAGTGACGATAAATACAAACATGTTTGTTTTTCTCGTCCGATGTCAGCTGAAAAGTACTTAAATGGACTACGAAAAATTGACTAATTGGGCGCAAATTAAAAAAAGTATCGATAAAATTAATTTTTAAAGTTTGTCCATTAAAATTGATCAAAATACTTCACTCTTTTCAAAATTGAAATGTAAACCAAATTTGTGCGTACAAATATGGTCGGCCGATAATCTGGTTAAGTGTGCGCATCAGTTCGGACGGTTAAATTGTCAGACCGAAATCGGACGGCCTATCGGATGCAGTGTGCGCTTAGCGTTAGAGCCGAAAATATTTTTGTGGAAGCTTTCCACCTGTTTGAAAATTTTAATTTTATTTAATTGATAAGATAAATTAAGTATTGCAATATGGCTAAAGAGGTTTAGGAAAGTTTACTGTCGAAAATATGTTTGAGGGTTGCCGCCTGTTTGAAAATTTTGTTTTATTAAATTGATAAAATAAATGAGATATTACAATACGGGTACTAAACTAAAAAAAGGATTAAGAAAGTTTACTGTCGGAAATATCTTTGAAGCGGGCTGCCACCTATTTGAAAAATGTATTTCAGTTAAATTAATAAGAAAAGGTAAATATTGAGCAAATATTCAATAAGTGCATCTTTGAGCTTTGTAGCTCAGACAATTTTAACCGACTAAAAATTCGGGTTGATTTTTTTGCAGACGACCTTTTGCCCTTTTTTTCATATAAAAACGAGATTGTTATAGAAGAAAATGCTCTAGACCGTTTGGTAAAAAATTTAAAAAACCAAAGGCAGTTTTTATAAATTGCACTCGTTTAAAAAAAAAATCAAAAAAACCGGCGGAAAAAATACTAAAATTCCACGTGAATGCATGCACTTTATTATATTAAAATTCCATTTTCTTAAAATTCAGATTAAAAAATTAGAAATTTTGAAATTTGTTGAATTTTCTATGTTTTGTATGAAACTTTGATTTATATGGTTTCGGGGTTAGCATGAATCAATATTTTTTAAAAAAATTACCCAAAAAATCAGGGACCGAAAATAAGTTATTTTTTTCAAGAGTTAAACTTGGCCAGATATTTTTTTAAATCCGAAATAAAAGTCCTTTCCCGATAATGAACAAACCGCTTATCCAAATTGAATAAATTTAGTATCAAAGGAAAGAGGACTGAAATAGCTTTTAAACAGATATAACGAATGAAGGTTACCACCTAAATTTATATTTTTTTTTATAATTTAGTACAAAATAATTTTATATACCTGACCCAAGGTTTGTTCTATGGTAATTAAATAACATTTTTTGTTGAAATGTGTTTCAAAAGGTGGCTTTCCTGGTTTAGACATTTAATTTTTAAACAGAGACCGAAAATAATCGTTAAATATCATAATTTTTATTTTTTGATCAAAAAATAATCGTTATTGTTTGATTTTTATTTTTTTGATAATTTTTAACCGTTATAACGAATACAGCTTTTTTATGTCCGATTTAAATCTTTTATGATCGAAAAAATAAAAATCAAAAATAACGATTATTTTTTGATCATAAAAATAAAAATCAAACAACAACGATTAAATTTGATCGAAAAAAGAGAAATCAAATTTTAACGGTTAAATTATGATTTTTATTTTAAAGATCATAACCGTTACGGCCCCTGGTTTTAAAGCTATTTTCGTCCTCTTTCATTTGATACCAAATTTGTTTTATTTGGATAAGCGGTTTGGTTATTATCCGGAAAGGACTTTTATTTCAGACTAAAAAAATATCTGGCCAAGTTTAACTTTTGAAAAAAATAACTGTTATTTTCGGTCCCTGCAAAAAATTTTAACTTGAAAAACATTTTGAATATTAAGAAAAATTAACATTTCCATACATGAGTTACTGTACAATGTACATACGTTCCTGTGGTTAGATGTGTTGACTAATATTTAAATATATCGAGGTCTGATGTGAACCTAAAGTAAATAAATTTTCAGTTTGCTTGGATAGTTACAAACGGGAGTTGCAACGAAAAACAAAACTCACGCCAGCATATAAAACGTATAGCTGAATAGAGTAATGAGAGCCTGAAAAGTTTGATGTTGAGTTCTAACTTTAGACATCTGTACTCCTAAAAAAGTCCAAAAAAGGCGCGCGAGTATTTTGACGGCGTAAAAGGACGCGTAGAAAAAACATCGGCGAAGAAAGACGCGTAAACATAGATACATATCTGGCCAAGGACTTCCACTTCAGCATCATTCCTCAAAAAATCTTTGGGGAATTTGTAACCTCTCTGAAGTTGGCAGGACAACTTTTTTCTCAAAGCAAAAACTGCTATCGGATAATTTGCCGTTAATTATCCGTAAATTATCCGTGAAAAGAATAATTTTGCCGCGGACATATTTTGAATAATATCGCGTGCCCGTGGAAGTTAGCAGGACATCTTCTGAAAACCACTTAAGGAAACTAGTTAAACCCAAACTTACTATGTGATAATTTGCCGTAAATTATCCGTTCTTTATCCGTGGGACTAAAAATTTTGTCGCAGACACATTAAAAAAAAAATATCGCGTGCCCAACTTCTAAGTTCCGTGGATGTAGCAGGACACCTTCTGAAAACCACTTAAGGAAACCAGCTAAACCCAAACTAACTAATTGATAATTTGCCCTTAATTATCAGTGAAAAGAATAATTTTGCCGCTGACATATTTTAAAAAATATTCTTTTCACGGATAATTTACGGATAATTAACGGCAAATTATTAAACTAACTATTTGATGCAGGCATGTCTTTAAAAAATATCGCTTGTACGACCCACTTCAGGGCACGCGATATTTTTTAAAATATGTCCGCGGCTGTTATCGGATAATTTGGCGTTAATTATCCGTAAATTATCCGTGAAAAGAATAATTTGCCGCGGACATATTTTAAAAAATATTCTTTTCACGGATAATTAACGGCAAATTATTAAACTAACTATTTGATGCAGGCATGTCTTTAAAAAATATCGCTTGTACGACCCACTTCAGGGCACGCGATATTTTTTAAAATATGTCCGCGGCAAAATTATTCTTTTCACGGATAATTAACGGCAAATTATCAAATAGTTAGTTTGGGTTTAGCTGGGTTCCTTAAGTGGTTTTCAGAAGGTGTCCTGCTAACTTCCACGGAAGTTGGCAGGGCACGCGATATTTTGTAAATTAGGAAAAATTGTCCTGCCAACTTCAGAGAGGTGAATTTGTATGCTGTTACACCCGCAAACTTAGTTCAAAGCGTAAATGAATGTGTGCATCTTTCTTCGCCGAAGTTATTTTACGCGTCTTTTTTCGCGGTCGGACTGACGATAACTTAAAAAAGGGCTTCTACGTATAAAAAATCAAAATTGTCACTAAGGGCCTTTTTGTGAGGACCGTGTGCAGGACATGCATACGCACAAAGGTTTATGATTTACACAGATAACAATTACATACATACTTTGAAATGGAAAGATTGGCCCCGTTAACGAAGAATACATTCCAACTAAGGCCATCAACGTTGCAAACTTGTAAAATGCCTAGGCCTTGCGTTCCTTGGAGACACTAAAATAAATTACTAGCTGTGTTTGTGGTGCAAACCCACAAGTATATTCCTGCACCAAATCGCATGCGAATCGCCATTGTTTTTATCCTTTCACATCCTTTGTGTCACTTTGCATGGATTACGCTGATGCAGGCTTTTGAATGGGTCCCTACCAATGATAACTGATTTGAAAAGGCAAACGTATGATGTTTAATATGTATGTGCAATATGTATATGTATATACATATGTATGTATGTGTTTGATTGGTGAGCATGCCATTATGTTCGTCCAGGCGCAATTTATGTTATGAATAATCTACACATGTATGTATGTACATACATACATATGTACACGTTTCATGTGTCTATTTCAATTGTTCATTTACTGGCTAAACGCATTGTTGCTTTATCATTTTATTTTTATTTTTTTTCATAGAAAAAGTGTTACAAATATTTCTGTTTAGTACATAGTCCATTAAACAAGGCACTACAATATACATATATTTATGGTTTAAATATGCATGTACATGTGTATGTGCATACATATCTACATATGGGCATATTTATGTTAGTACCTACATTTATGAATATTAACACCATTTAAAAGCCTACATATTTATATTTCTGGCAAAGCAATAATACATACTCGTATGTACATAAACTTATTAAAACAAGCTCGATGATACGAATTCGTCTTTGTTGTTTTTTGTTACATAAAAAAGAGTAGTCCTACTTTCGTCCCACAAAATATATATATATATATATTTTTTTTTAACGAGGACGAAGCATCGAAAGCCTATACCCGTCAGTGTGGGACTTTGACACGAGCTAAACCTCCTACTGACCAAGTACCGAACCCCCCGGTACCAACGTCAAGTATTTCGTCGGGAAGGGGTTTGAGCACTAGGCTCGCACGTTTGTTCCAGTCGGATGTACTCAGTCCTGGGCTATGCCTGTTTGGGTTTGCTCCGTCTTGTTTAAAATGAAAATCCTTTTTTGACACTATTTATTTGTATTTAAGATACAGAGACGACTTACCATTTAGCTCCTATGAATAGTTAGAACGAAATAACTGCGAAATTTGGCATGCCCTCTAGCTGCATATTGTCGCTGGTCTTGCAATTGAGCAGAGCGAGAGATATGCCCTACGATCAGGACATCTATTGTGCCCTTTTACTACGTACAACAGCTCGTTCAGTTAGGTTGTTTAGTGATGTTGAGTGCATGTGTTATGATGAACTTGGTAATTCTCCCATCTTCTCAATACTGCATCACATTCGAGGAGCAGGTGCACAGAAATTTCAGCTGCATTGTCAAAAAAATGGCATGAATCGTTAGACGTGATTCCGAGTTTGTATATGTAAGTAGGTCATTTCCTAATCAGCAATTATCTGTTTAAATATCTGTTAAAATTCTTAATTGGGTTTTTGACAGGTTAATAAGCTTACCAAATTTTGCCTTTTTGTTATACCCCAATAGCTTCGTTGCCTGGCGCTGCCCAGAAACTTAGTTCCGCTTGGAATTAACACACTTGAGAACTGAGATCTTTGTTTTGGGGTCAAGATGTTGGCTGCCTTGCCTTCTAGAGTTTTTTGAGCCGTGTGTATACCAAATTAAGCGGTTACCGTTTGGCTGTTTGGTCTATGCTTATGTGCAGGTTATCATAAGCTTCACAATCATCTATCTAAGTATCCGATGGCTGCAACCCTAAGATTTTTCCACAAGACGTTTGCATATCAGTAGTACTAGTTTCTTCCATGAATCCGAAAAAGTTGTGGAGTAGGACGTGTGCTCCATCTATGTATTTCGTTGCCTTTGTATGCACCGTCCGGTAGCAAGGTCTCTATCTTACCATCTGCAATGGGTTTATGAAACCTTGCCGGTACGAAGTAGATGTCATGTTCTCGCAGCAACTTCTGAAGCTTTACAACCTCGCATTCCTTATCTCTTTTTGTCACGTGTGTAAAGTTAGCACTACACTTTTCGAAATTGAAAAAGTTAACTACGACATTAATTGTAGCTTTTTTGTTGTGAAAAGAAAAAATTTTTAGCTCTCGATTTTTAAGAGAAAATGGTATGTAGTGCTAACTTGACACCATACACCTACTCGATAGAATTTAGATATCCAATATTTTACTATGCCATTAATTGTAGCTTTTTTGTTGTAAATTTGTTGTGTACATAAAAAAAAATTGTAGCGTTCGTTTTTTAGGAAAAAATCTACTTTACCGTTTTTCGAAGAAAGTATGGTGTGTAGTGCCTCTTTGTCGATACGAGTTGAGACATCGAAAATGTTGCAACGGCATTAATTGTAGCTTTTTTATTATAAATTTTTTGTGGAAGGAAAAAATGTGTAGATTTCGTTTTTTTAAGAAAAAATGGTATGTAGTGCTAACTTGACACCAATCTCAATTCTATCGACTAAGTGTATGGTGTCAAGTTAGCACTACACACCATATTTTTAAAAAAATGAGAGCTACAAATTTTTTCTTTTCACAACAAATTTACAACAAAAAAGCTACAATTAATGCCGTAGTTAACTTTTTCTTTATTTCGAAAAGTGTAGTGCTACCTTGACACACGTCTTTTTGTCTGTCGTTAGAATAACTGTATTCGTATAATCCTCCGAGTCGGCTTTCGATTAATTTCAAGCACATCACTAAATTTATTCCAGTCTTGTCACCTGGGGTTTCACCTTTAATACCTGCTCCTAACACAATTTGTACGATCCAGTGATATCCCAGGGAATGCTCTGATGATACTTTCCACAGTAAGATCACTTTTTCAAGCCATTTGTCACGGAGGTCAAAATTTTATACATCCTTTTTCGCTGTAGTGATAAATGTTGCTCGACTCCCGATATTGCATATCTATACTTAAGTTATTGCTGAGGATAATACAAACATACTTACATACATATCGCTACCTTAATATATTGTTTTCTTAAATAATTCTGCTTTGTACAAAATTCGATAGACTAACTACTCGCTACATTAAATTGTAAAATTTTAAAAATTAGTTGCACTCCTTATTCGAAAACAGCGCTGTAGTATTGTTTAATTACTCTGTTACGAAACAAAAATGCTATAAATGGCTTTTCTAAATTAAGGTAACGATCTGTTGTTTTATAACAAGTTTTAATCTTTTTGTTAATTTTCAGTTGCCCGTTCCTTGCCACACGTATAAATCCTATAATTCCTATTGTTGGTGCTGTGCTTTACTTCTTCACAATGAGTTCCTTGCTACGAACAACCTTTACAGATCCTGGTGTTATACCCCGTGCGTCTCACGACGAGGCTGCCTACATAGAAAAGCAAATTGGTAGAAATTGTGTAATACTTCTTTGAATAACTATTAATCATTTACGTTACTGTTTTTCATGCGTTATTACAGAAGTGCCAAATTCTCTGAATAGCCCCACATATCGGCCTCCGCCACGCACTAAAGAGGTCCTTGTTAAAGGACAAACTGTGAAGTTAAAGTATTGTTTTACTTGTAAAATTTTCAGACCTCCACGAGCGTCCCACTGTAGTTTGTGTGACAATTGTGTTGATCGGTTTGACCATCACTGTCCCTGGGTGAGTATTGTTGATAGAATCGCAAGGCGAGAGTAATATTTTCGTAACATATTTTATAGCAAATAGTAATCAAATACATATATTTATTATATTCATAGGTTGGTAACTGTGTGGGGAAACGAAACTATCGATTTTTTTACTTATTTCTAGTCTCATTAGCATTTTTAGCTGTATTTATATTTTCCTGCTCTGTGACACATTTAGTTTTATGTAAGTACAAACATACACACACATGTTGCAATTTTATGGAAAAGCAATACCTACACTTTTCTTTACAGTGATGAAAGCAGAACAGGAAGTATTTGAAGTGATAAAAAAGGCGCCATTTACTGTGATTGTTGTGTTCATTTGCTTTTTCTCAATTTGGTCAGTTATTGGTTTGGCAGGATTCCATACCTATCTCACCACGAGTGATCAAACAACAAATGAAGATGTAGGAAAATTTTTAATACAATCTACTACATATGAACATTGATACATTTATTGAGTTTTTGATGGTCAACATTTTTTACACGCAGCTCAAGGGATCGTTTTCATCCAAAGGGGGCCAGCGCTCTATAAATCCATATTCACGGGGGAATATCTGCCTCAATTGCTGTCATATACTTTGTGGCCCCATGACACCATCTTTAATAGATCGGTTCGTTCATTTTGAAACTCTGCATATTCGAATGATGTAAATAAACATTTTGCGTTCTAATTTTTACACAGCCGTGGGATTGCGACGGATGAGTATATTCTTCAAATGCAACAGCATACCAGTCCACGACATCCCTTGAGCGACGTGATGAGTGCTTCTCACGTTGGTACAAGTGGAATGATTACGTCACAACCTGTGATTTCTGGCGCTGGAGGCGGCATTAACATTGGTGGAAACGATGTCAAACCCCGCCTGAACGATGAGGTGAGCAAGTACATTTATAAAAATACTCTAAACGCATCCTACGTTAAATAAACAACTATGTATTTAGTAGACAGCTTCACACTTAATACAAAGAAAAATCGGTTCTCCTTTCGCAAGAGAATTTTAAAATTTGACCAATTTTGTAACTCCCACAGAAATACATACATATGTACATATTTCGGCTCGATTCAGAGTATGTAATCTTTTAGCTTTAGAAATCGAGTTTCCTTTCAAAAAATGTATGTACATATGTGTATATGTATATGGCCAAACTGTTTTTTCCAGGTAAATGCCTGAGGATAAATAAATACAAGCAATTT
>JAPVRG010222397.1:0-11787 GCA_029783565.1 Rhagoletis cerasi | reverse complement strand
TTGCCGATTCATCCCCCGTGAAAGGAATAACTATGCCATTTTGATCGCGCCGCTCCAATAGTCGCAATGGCTGAGTGAGAAAAGCACTACTGCTCGATTCCAGAGATCCGAGGTTCAAATCCTGGCGCAGTAAAATTTTTTTTTAATTTAATTTTTTTTTTTAAATAATGTTTTTGTTATAGTTTTAAAATTTTCTTTAAAAAAAATTATTTTTTAATTTAATTATGATGATAAAGTATTTAGGTTTATTTCTAAATGAAATTAAATTCACGTATTTTTAATTTAACATATTGAAATTTGAACAATTCACATTAATTTACATTGATTTAATTTGAAAAGTCTTACCACCTCCAATCGGACTCGAACCTGCGATTTTAGAACCAGAAGCAGTAGCCTTCACGCGACGCCACAGCCGACACTTGTGAGAAAAGCAATTATTTGCGTTTTAGTTTTGGCTTTGGCATTTCAAAGGCAGATGTCTCTGTCGCATAAGTTGTTCGAAATTTTCGAACTGGTAGGCCATCGCTTTAACTCATACCAGTTCATGAACTGGTATTTATATTGACTAGTTTGACTTTTCACTGCAGGGTATATATGAATAACACATAAACACGCAGTGTGCGTTGTACTCTTGTTGCTACCTGCATTTAAGCCTACATATGCATATATTTCGTTTTCGTGTAGACTTCATTTTCGTGAAATACATAAATATTTTCGCTCTGCCAAAGCCATACCCTTTCTTATGGCTTTCCTTTGGTAGATATAGTAAACTTACACTTCAGCGTTGTGAATAGTATCTCTAAATCGAAATCCTTCAACAGCTTCATTAAATTCGTATCATCACTATCACTGCCGACTTGCATTTCCTGACCGCCATATTGCGAACGCCCTGTTTCTAGCTGTGCAGCACAATGTTGCACGCCAATGTTGCAGCAAGCTGCTTTTGTGTGACACACACCGCTCTGTGAACTTTGTGAATTCTGTGTATCTCCATCACCCGTATAATTCGCAATAAAATCAAAATCTACTTCAGTTTTCACAACAATCTCAGGCGTCGTCATTTTGCCCAAATAAATTTTCTCTAAAACAGTAAGCACAAATCATAGACACTATTTCTGTGAAAAATCAATAAACCGCTGGCTGTGCAGAAAAAACAAACAACACTCCGCTATTTAACGGTAAAGTACAACATGTACCGCTCGAAAGCCAAAGTACGACTGACTCAGGCCAACCTATCGATTGTCGTTGCTCTTTAATACATACATACGTACGTACAAATTCAAAATACCTACGCCCGTATACGTATACAAGCGCATTATATAAATTCGCTTGAATGTGAGCGTGTATATGAGAGTGTATATGCGTCATCAGAACAAAATCACCAGCAACAAAAACAACTTTCCAGAAAAACAACATTAAAAAAGCACACAAATTCCTGTCCCGCTGCCACCCAACTTGAGTCCAGTCAACTCAACTCAGGCGAAGCGCAGCATAAAATAATCCCTCCTCCTGCCCGACCACCATTCTGCCATCACTTCTTCACCATGCCATTTTCATTGTAAATGAACATACATACACACATACATACATACAGTATGTACACGTAACTATGTGCGCACATTTAACCCTCTTATACTTTTTCCTATTCATACGAGCTTAGTGCTCTGCTTGCTAGCTGTTGCATGCAATAACGTAGCCACGGCACAAGCAAACCCACACAATAACTCGTATGTATGTGCGACGTGGCTGCCTGTGTGTGAGCAGTGTTTCGTGTGTTGGTGGTGGTAGCCAACAGCCTTTTGCACAGGCGCTATCTACTCGCTCCTGCTACAGTACTCAATTTTGTTCTTCGTGTTTTGTTTTTGCTTTGGAGCTGCGCAGCGAGTGGCTCTGTGCGCATCAAACAGAAACAAAACAACCTTTTGGATGCCGCGGAGTGCCGGTTGTTTTGCATAGAGCTGCCAAGCATTTTGGCTTTAATTCCGCCATCGATGGAAGGTGAGTGTAATACAACTGAGAATGAGTGTTGAAAACGGAACGAGTAAAACTGTTGTGAATTTCTGTTGGAGCGTTGATAAGTATGTATGTATTTAATGATGTGCGTGGGTTGTTTTTGCAAAACATGCAGTTGTAGATACGTATGTATATACATACGAGTACATATGCACGTAAGTATTTAGGTAACTAACAACTAATGCTTTTTCCTGGGGTTTTGCGTTGAATTTGTTTAGTATCCACTTACAAATGCATGTATGTATGAACGTATATTCATACGTTCTGTCCATAAATACGAATCTACATACTATGTACGTACATATGTAGATATATACAAATGTATGTTTTTATTTACTACTATAGATATACAGTATATTTCGTTTAGCTGCCTATTCGCTTAGGTGCATTTTCCGCTTACGTGCACAATTTTAGCAAAATACTGCTTCATAAAATGGGTTTTGTACAGAAAAAAAATTGCTTAGTAAAATTACCTACCAATTACACTAGTCGACAAATTTTGACGTCATTGCGTTAACCTAAGAAAAAAATGTTTCCTAAGCTAATTTTGGGTCGCTGAACACGAAAACAAAATCCATTATTTTTTTCAAAGAAGCGTTTCGAGATTTTTTCGAAAAACGTGTTTTTTGGTACCTTTCGCAGTTATTTCCCAATATCCTTTGAAAAAATCATCTAATCGACGCGAGCAACCTACTGTGCGAGCAACTAACTTGTGCAGATTTAAATAAAAATTATTATTGTTACTAGCGACCAAAATCGAAAAAGTGGAATTTTCATTCATTTTTAAAAATTACACATTTTTAGATGCTTATTTTTAATTTTTTTTCAAAATCGGGTAAAAGATAAATCATTGCAGTAAATTCTGAGTCTAAGATCATCCAAATCGGATAAAAAATGTAGATGTTATGGAGCACTGAGTAAAAATTCTAACTTTATATTTTCCACAAAATCACACTTTTGGTCGAAAATAAGCTTTTCCCCTTGAATTTTTTAGTTTGTGTTGGGTAGAGTCTTCTCGAAGTCGCATCCAGAAGTAAGAAAAAAGAATAAAAAAAATTAAAAAAAAAATTAAAAAGTTTAATTTCCGACTAAAGGTGTGATTTTGTGAAAAATATAAACTGCGAAAGGTACCAAAAAACAGGTTTTTCGAAAAAATTTCGAAAACGCTTCTTTGAAAAAAATTGGGGTTTGTTTTCATATTCAGCGACCCAAAGTGAGCTTAGAAAATACTTTTTTACAAAGGTTAATTTTTCGTGTAAACTAGTGTTATTTTTCATAAACGAACATATATATATATCGAAATACTTATTAAAAACAGTTCCTTTGTACCTTATAACTATGATATCATAACGCTTGCAAATAAATATTTCTTCTGTACATAACTACGAGTACTTATGTTATCTAAACCAAACAAATCTCGGTTTTTGTTTTTCCGCTATCTGCACATTTCGCTTAGGTGCAACAAATCGTATGCAGCGGAAGTAAGTGCAGCTAAACGGAATATCCTGTACAAAATTGTCAATACGAATATGTGCAGAAGTACGAAAGCACATTAGAAAATAGGCAGGGTCTTAAAAGAGCTGGGATGACATAACGGAAATTTACATATGTACACAGGCAGATTAAGAACCTACTAAAATCAAACTCTAAAGAAGTAAGAAAAAACTAAAAAAACGCCAAAATGAATCGTATGGAAAGACATCTTTAGTCTACCTCAGAAAGAGCCAGGTTCAGAAATATACTTTCTAGTACAGCTCAATGGGTCGCTAAATGCTCACAAAGATCTGATGGTTCTTCGACCGACACCAAGAAGAAATCTCTGGATCTGCTGGTAAACACAAATTTTCCGGGAGTAACCAATTTTAGGCAGGAACAGCCATGTGCCAGTACTGGAGCCTACGACGTGATTGTTTATCAATAAAGGACTCCATTTATGAGCGACAATTATCCATCGAAAGGGTATTGATATAGTTAGGTAGTTAACCAATTAAGCGTAGTATAACATGAGACACTGTGACCTGAAGGATCTTTTGAATCCCTAAAGAGTCCCTTATTCCTGAATGCCCAACATCCCTTTGGCTTCGCTAATGAATGGCAAAAGGGAATTATTGGACAAATTTCTCATCCTAAAGGGTTGGAGTATTGCTAATTTGAAATGCCCTTATATTTGTCTGACAAAGGCCAACAATCCCCAATAATATGCTTTGAAGTTAAGTCGACTTTAAGGCGGAGTCAGCATTATCACTCCGTAGACAGATAAATTCGGTGCATATGAAAACGTAGTTTAGATATGACTGGTTAGATATACGAAGAACAACCTAACATCGGCTCTGCTTAACGGAGTAATGCCCTTCATATCGAAAGGATAGCCAAATGTCAAACCTGTCTTAGAGTTCCTACATCTCCCAAACACTTACCGCGATCTGAGTTAACATACTCAATAATTAAAACTTTTGTAGGATACCACAAAATGCTTTCATTTGTGCCAGGTTCTTACTATGAATATACTACCGCAGCCGCTTTGTCCTCAAGTTTTGAATCACCTGTGAACCAGTGTTTAAACATAAGCATCTTCAGGGGCTAAAAAGTATTAGCGAAACGTTGGGCTAGAAAAATGTAATAACTTAGTTTTATTCGCATCTTTAAACTTAGATCAGACGAGCCTATTAGTATACAAAATAAATGAATCAAGAACTGATCGGAATATACATATATATGTTACGTTCATAAAGATAGAATGAAGGGAGTCCGCTTTTCCCGATAAGGCATTCTTTATAAGGGACTTTTACTAGGAACTTTCAGCGAAATCCGATCTCCTTTGTCATCGAATCATTTCAATAATATTTTTAAATAGTTTTTGGGATCCCCGTTAATAGGCCACCTGGCTATATGAGTAAATGTACACTTCGTTTATCGAAGTTAAGCACTTGGTACTATTCTGATTGAATTCTGATTTAATAGCAGACATTTCTGCCCGTAATATGTACATACATACAGCCAATACCTCACGCCACGAGCAGGTCATGGATATAAGCACAATGCTATGTTCAAAATATCTACATAAATTGAATTAAAAGAAAACTAAACACTTATTGCAAACTGGGAATTCCTGTAAGTGTTGTTGCAACTTATTATCGGTCAAGATTCTACTATCGGCAACTCCACACCATGATGCACCTTTGGTGATGGTTAAAGTGAAAATAAACAAGTATTTAGATACATTTGTTCCTCAATCATCTCTAATCACTTGATATTTAACCAAATTTCTACCAATTTGCCTCCAAACTTTTGCTGCTAAAAATCGCCTTGCAATAGGGTTGTTGCCGCTAAACATTGCCTAAACACATTTATAATGTTATTTTACTCTGCTCAACCCTATAAAAAATATAAACAGAGAGCGCCATGCTATGTGGCTAACGGACTATAGAATGGAACATCACCTGTTGCGGCAAGTATTGATGTGTTGCTTTTCACTTTGTTTCAATTTTAGTACAAGTGATTTCATGTGTATTGATGTATGTATGTATCAATTTTGCTTTATGTTTAGTACTTAATTCAACTCTCGCACTCTTGCACTGCAAACACGGAATGACTTGAATTGGTGAGGAACGTGCGATGTGACTTTGGAATTTAAAAATGTTCGAAACACATTGCGTGTATTGCAAATTGCATATGACACAGCGATGTGATGTGATATCAGTCGGGCGTAGAGTTGTATAGAATTTTGTACCGTGATGTGACAGTGCGATATGAGATGAAGCGATGTGATGTCATGTCTTATGATGTGATGTATACTGAATAGCTGTGATATGATGTCCTGTGTAACAGTGTGATGCGATATATTGCAATATATATGATGTTAAGCGCTTTGTTTAATGTTATGGCTTGGTCGTGCGGTGCATACTTATTAAAGAAATACAATCGCCCTTATCGAGAGTTTCATTTCGCCCGGAATCGCGTTCACTTTTCACTTTTCGCTATGTGTATTCTCTATGGTCTGATGAAAAAATTTCGGGCGAAATTGTTTTCGGGCGAAACTCCCGATAAGGCACAATAATTAAATAAATAAATATATCGTAAACGATTTAAAACGGTCATTAGAGCGCAGTCTTCATTATAACGGTTAATGACTAAATTGGGATAAAATAAAATAACTTTAAATACAAGCTCCTCCTATGTCAAATCGTTTCGTTAAGAAGCACTTTGAGTTATTCGAAACTAAATGAAGATTTAAATAATGGAGCATTCCACCAAAAAAGGTAAATTTTCATCGACAGGCTAATTACTTTTCCGGAAAGAATTTTCAGCGGAAATTTATTTTAAATATAAAACTAGCACACAAATCGATATTTACTTGATTTTTTTAGAAAAAAGGTTTTTTCTTAACAGCGGTCACCCCTCGGCAGGCAATGGCAAACCCCCGAGGGTACTTCTGCCATGAAAAAGCTTCTCACAAAAATACAATCGCCGTTCGGAGTCGGCGTAAAACTGTAGGTCCCTCCCCTTTGTGTGACAACATCAAGGCACACGCCACAAATCGGAGGAGAAGCTCGGCCAAACACTAACATATGTGTAAGCGCCAATCTATTATTATATATATTTTTTACAATAACAACAAAAATTAGTTAAGCATTACCATGTGTCTTCATCCCTGGACATCAAAGAAGCCTATAACCGGAGTATTTGAATTTCATGAAATATCAATGAATGGGCGTGAAGGGACATGCAAAAGTTATGCTTTAGATAGCCTCAGCACCAACTTTTCCTTACAAAAGTGATGAAAATCTAAATTTATAAAACTGATATTCGTACGAGTCCCGTACAAACACGCGTGGCCCGTACAAACAATTGTATTAAAATTCTTTACACTTTTTTGAAATAAATGTATTCTAAATCTTTTGTTGTTTTACTTTAGATGATGTTACTGCTACGAAATATTATTTTAGGTTTTTTTTAAATTATCATTAATTTCACTGAAATTTCACATAACACACAGTAACTAAGATTCAAGCTGGACTAGAGCTGTCCCGTACAAACAGGGAACTTATTTCGGATTTTTTGGGCATACGCGAATATTTCAGAAATAAATTTTCTGTTTTTGGTTAGTACTTTACCATACAAACGTAATGTATTAGATACTTTGTTTTATGAATTTTTACTTTGCCTTTTATTAGAATCGTAAACAGAAAAAATTCGTACGATTTGTCCCGCACCAACGGTGGAATGCTCCTAATTCGACTTAGTTTCACGCGAATTCTTTGAATATGTAATCATAAGTGAGCGTTGCCACGCCCATTTTCTCAAAATTTCTTATAATCGTATTGCTAGCTAAGAATTTATTGCAAACATAAATGTTGAGTAAATTAGCTTCAGTAGTTACCGATTTATCGCAGGTTTCGTATTTCTGTAAATTACCGTTACATGGGAAGTGGGTATGGGCATTTTCAACCCTTTTCCATGTTGGACCAAGATCAACACTTGTGCCAAGTTTGGTTAAAATTGGTATAGCGGTAAGTGGGCGCGGCTACGCCCATTTTTTCAAAAATTTATGATATTCCTATTACTCGCTAATATATCAATTTTGAGTGAAAATATTACTAAAATATTGCAGTTTTTGTATTTATGCAAAATACCGATATATGGGAGGTAGATGTGGTTATTGCCAAGATTCGTTATACATATGCGTACAGACGGACAGACGGACATACAGACATGGCTTAATCGATTTCTCTTTTCATTCTGAGCATTTTGGTACACTAAGAAAAACTTGACATGATTTTTTCAAACAGAGTAATTTTTAGTTTAGTTTTTCCATGTTAGTTTCGAACAAAAAAATTGTTTTTTTGAACAAACTTAAATATAAATTTGTTTAACTCTGCACCGTGCATATACCAATTCATACCCCATATGGTCCGGACAGACCAGAGTATAAAATATGCAGAAAATGAGGCAAAAACTTCTAGTCTATTGTTTTTTATGATTGTATATTTCATATTTTATTCAATTCTTGTCTGAAATGAAGCAAAAATTATAAAAAATACCAGAAAATTATTAATTTTCAATACAGCGGAAACAACGTTGAAACTGTTGTGTTTGTTTAATATATACAAAGTTCAGGTAATCAACACTCGTATCTATACTTTTTTGGCAGTATTATACTTCCTTTGGATTCCAAAAATGGATACTGTTTTCCAAAATACTGCATTTATACGAAAAAGTACTTTTTTGCTATGTCTGTGAAGTTGGCCTTCCAATAGTTCTAGAGTTCTTCAAAAGGAAAAAAAAGTTCTGGATATTTTGACAAAAAAAATTTTATTTCAAAATTGTGTATGCCAGATTCACGCAGCATACGACATGTGGCAAAAAGACAAATTAAAAATTGTTCTGAACAGCTTTTCAATAGTTCTAGAGTTTCTGAAAAGGAAAAAAAAAAGTTCAAAATCAAAAATTGTATTTGATTTTCCTGTGGAATTGAGCTCGAAAAATATCCAATATTGTTTAAAACAAACGGCCAATAAATTATAGGATTAAAATGGAAAAAGTTAAAAACTTGAAAAATCAACAATTTATATGGAAGAATTTACATTTTTGAAAAATCAAAAATTTATATATTTGACTTTTCGAAAAAAATGTTTTTTTTCGGCGTAATTTTGCAGAACTTTCTTTCTCCTTCTCAGGAACTCTAGAATTATTGAAAAGCGACTCAGAACAGATTAAATTTTTATCTTTTTCAAAAATTAAATTTTTTCGATTTCTTCGAATAAAGTGTTTTTTCGGCGTAATTTTGCAGAACTTTCTTTCTCCTTCTCAGGAACTCTAAAATTATTAAAAGCTACTCAGAAGAGATCAAATTTTTATTTTTTTAAGATTTAATTTTTTCTACTTATTCGAGAAAAATGTTTTTTTTCGGCGTAATTTTGCAGAACTTTCTCCTTCGCAGGAACTCTAGAATTATTGAAAAGCGACTCAGAACAGATTAAATTTTTATTTTTTTTCAAAAATTAAATTTTTTCGATTTTTTCTAATTGGGGTTTTTTCGGCGTAATTTTGCAGAACTTTCTTTCTTCTTCTCAGGAACTCTAGAACTATTGAAAAGCGACTCAGAACAGTTTCAATTTTTATTATTTTTTTCAAAAATTTAATTTTTCGACTTTTTCGAAAAAAGTGTTTTTTCGGCGTAGTTTTGCAGAACTTTCTTTCTCCTTCTCAGGAACTCTAGAACTATTGAAAAGCTACTCAGATCGGATTAAATTTTTATATTTTTTCAAAAATTAAATTTTTTCGACTTTTTCGAAAAAAAATGTTTTTTCGGCGTTATTTTGCAGAACTTTCTTTCTCCATTTCAAGAACTCTAGAACTATTAAAAAGCTACTCAGAACAGATTAAATTTTTATTTTTTTAAAAATCTTTATTTTATCGACTTTTTCGAAAAAAATGTTTTTTCGGCGTAATTTTGCAGAACTTTTTTCCCTTTTCAGGAACTCTAGAACTATTGGAAGGCTACTCAGAACAACTTTTTTTTCGTTTTGCGTCATACCGTATGCCAAATTCACAGGCATTTTTTTGCTACCTAATTTTTTTAATTTACAGAAGTAGTATAAATTTAGAGGCTAAAAATTTGCGTTGATTTTTTATTGGAAAACTGTTTAAAAAAATACCTAATACCCGTACTGTAACGTAGTAATAGGCCAGTTCGACTGCTTTTTGTAATAAATATATGCTGGTTATGTAAGCAGAGACATTTTGCAAAAAATGGTCTTGATAGGTGGCGCCAGTGTCAAGATATTTTGAAAAACCGTATTTATGGTCCGATTTGGCGCAATTTTTGCATGTGTAGTTGAAACACCGTAGGTCATAGATTTCCAAAAATGGACCCGCTAGGCGGCGCTGAAGTCAAAAAATAAAGTGTATTCATAATAAAATATAAAATTCATGTTTTTTGCGTTAAAAATTCGTTTAAAAGCATTATTAAAAAAAATATCATGATGGAAAAACTGTCGCGTGCTAGATGAGCTAAAAAATAACAGAATATTTATAGTTAAAATGGCAAAGATCGGATCACTATAACATATAGCACCCATATAACTGATTGTTCATACATGAGATTTTTGTTATAACTCCTCCATTTATGCAGTTAAGAAATTTTTAGCAGATTCAACGGAGGAGTTATAACGGTAAATCTCATATCTGAACAATCAGTTATATGGGAGCTATATGTTATAGTTTTCCTATTTGTGCCATTCTGTTGATAATGGGTGAAAACAGTGCAAAATTTCAAGTTTCTAGCTGCATAAATGGATGAGTTATAACTAAAAATCCCATATCTGAACAATCAGTTGTATGGGAGCTATATGTTATAGTGGCCGAATTTTACCGGTTCCGACAAATGATTAATACATTACTCACCAAAATTTCATTCGGATAACTCGAAAACTGAGGGACTAGATTGTATACAAACAGCCGGACAGAAGGACATGGCTAAATCGACTCAGCTCGACTTTCCGATCATATATGTAAACATTTTGATGGGTCTATCTCTTCTCATTCTGGTACTTACAAACATCGGACCAAAGTTATAATACCATTTCATGCTCATGAAAGGTATAAAAATAATGAATTTCCAAACAAGGTTGGCGAGTGGAAGCAGTTATTGATTTTTTACAGTTATATGGTAATAGTCTCCATTTTTTTCTCTTCGGAATTCAGTTTCCAAGGTTTCAATGTATCTAACGTATTTTTTGTTTAATTTCTGCTAGGCGGAGAACATTGTTAAAAAATTATTGTCCTTTAAAAGGATATATCGAAAAACTATAATAAATCTTTTCTTAAAAATTTTACATAAGTATACTAAAATATAGTCAATTATCTTTCATTTGTGGTATTTTTTGTTCGATTTATTTACACCGTCGAAGAACAATGAATTTTTGAAAAAAAATTGAACTTAAACTTTTTTTGCGAATAACTTTTGCAGAAGTTTTGCTTTTGCTAAAATATTCAGAAGACTAATTTTTGACTCTGAGAGCTATCGATTGAGACACAAATCATCAAAAAATATGACCAACATTTTTTTGGGTGCTGATTTAAAAAATTCTGACCCTGTGGCAAGCAGAGGGAGAATCTTAAAATATATAATAAAAAAAATTTATTGCCAAATTTGATTCTCTGTGCAAAAAGAAATATATTGGTATACTGCACTTTGTTGTAGAACATTTCCTTCATAGTGAATTTTTAAATTACAATTTTCATCAATAACTGTTATCTTTGGTTCCTGGTAAAAACTGTTGCTGTTTTTTATTACAACGCTTTTATCATTTATTTTTGTGTGTCCTGAAAGAAACATTTGCTATAATCATACTTTCTATAAAAAAAGTCAAAAAAAAAGGAACTAGATGTCGCCGGAATTAGCTAAATATTGAACAACCGCATTTTATTACCACGCCTAAAAATATGCACTACGCTTTAGCGCATCCGCACGATTCGCCATTTCTTTAAATTAAATTCATTGCTGCTATGTGCTTGTATGTACATGAGTATGTGTTACTAAATGCGTGAGCACAAAATGTTTTGCTTGCATAGGCTTCTGTTCTCTTTTCACTGTGCTCGTTTTTATGAGAACACTGAATTTTTTTTCAATTATTTTAATATCTATTGCAAAATTGTTTACAGACAAGACTAAAAAGTAGAAAATAAATAAAATAAAAAAAAACTTTTTAATATACAACGCTTTTATAAATGGACTAAAAAGTAGAAAATAATATTTCTCAGTCCCATAGA
>JAPVRG010222233.1:0-10974 GCA_029783565.1 Rhagoletis cerasi | reverse complement strand
AAAATAAACTGCGACTCGGCCTCCTTGGGTGACAGTAAAAGCAATGGCGCGAACGAACACTAGAGAAGTATCAAGAGAAGAAGGACCTGTATACACTTGCTATGATCAACTATAACAACTTCGCAAAGAAAAATAGGCAGTTGACGAAGCTGTTTGGTATCGGCCCAACCCGAAAAAGATTTGAAGTGCCTTATATGATAGGAGACAAAAATACATCCCACTGATGAAAGATCGGGCTGTTAGGTTAGGTTAGGTTAAACGGGCAGCTCTGCGAAGAGTTCACTCGGATGCCGCGGAGGCCCATTGTGATGCCCATGGAGAGTTACCCCAAGCCTGTCCCTACATGTCTTCGAACCATTTTGATTTTCTGTCGAATCCTAGCAGTCCTTCGAGAGGAGCTTTCCCCAAGGTATCCAGGTTTTCGAAGAAATGGTCCCCAAGAAACTTGAGGCGTTTTCCTCGAAGTGCTGGACACTCACAAAGGAAGTGCTGGACGGATTCTATCTCCTCTTCATCCCTGCAGCTTCTACAGAAATCGTTATGCGGGGCTCCGAACCTGGCGGCCATGTGGCCAATGGTCCAGTGCCCCGTTAGTATTCCTGTGAGAAGCCTAATGTTTGGCTTTGAAAGCCTTAGAAGACCGGGCTGTACTTACTCAATATTTTAAACCGTCAAGTCGTTTGGGTTTTCCCATCCTCTGTTGTGAGGACCCAATTACTGCCCATATGATCATATAACCCATGGCTGGCCAGAGTTATTCAGAGGCCTCTTCTCGTACGAAGTGCTTCGCATACCAGGCGATCTATCGAGCTATTAAACTTTATCTGTCGCAGAGGTTCTTTTCATGGGCGGGCGACCCCCTTATCTACCACCCGAGGGAAGCGTTATAGATACAAAGGAAAAACTTCATCTTCAACACCCCCAAAACAGGACTACAGAGTTTCTAAAAAAAATCCAATTTGATCCACAACCTCCGTCTCGATTAAAGTTACAAAGGAAGTACAAAGCAGATGCAAACCGCACCCACCACTGCAAATACTCCTTAGTAGGGGACGCCTGAGGTTTGTGGATGTACACTGGGTCTAAGGGAAGATCTTGGACTTCACCAGAGTACACTCCTCGATATAGAAATCAAAAACAATCTTCCAAAAATATACTGCTATGAAACGCACTTAGATAATGTTTCCTACTTACCATAAAATTTTCAAGTCTTTAGAAAAATAATTACTGAATAAATACCGGAACTACAAAATCACTATTTATCACAGTAATTTATTTCAACTTTTACACTGACTCACAACTTTAACTGACCCGTGTTGTCATAATAAAAAGTACAAAGAGCATATTAGTTTGAACTAACAAAGCACAGAACGACTAAAACCCGTTGTTATATTTTTTAATATTGCTATAAAATTTTAGTAACATTTATTAGCAAAAAAGCAATGACCGTCTCCAGACGGTTATGACACAGAGGGTTAGAGGGTTAAGCATAAGCTTATCAAGTATAGTCGTTGGAGCAGGCCAATTTTTTTTTAAAAAAACTTTGGGCTAGACTGTTTTTTACGCCTGCTTTCGATGACTTACGCACAATGTGGCTTCAAAATTGAGGAGGTAGATGCAGTAAGGGCTCAAGGTGGGTTGTGTCCCTCCTTTATGTGTTCTCAAATTATTGATTTGATATCTCTTAAATTGACTTTATAACATCAAAAAATTTAAAATTCTATACGTGTCCTCGCATAGAACAGGACTTATATGAGCGAACGCTTATGATAAAAGCGGTAATTTGTTTAGTCAGTGCACTAACAATGTGCTTTGACATATGTTTCTCTCCTTACTATGCAAATGGTGTCGTTGTTGTTGGATTATATCTCTTCTTCTACTTTATTGGCGCTGTAATCGCCTAAGCGATTTTGGCCGAGCCCAGTCATTTCTCTTCTGTGCCAACTGACGCCAATTGGAAATGCCAAGTGAAGCCAAGTCCTTCTCCACCTGGTCTTTCCAACGCAGAGGAGGCCTTCCTTTTCCTCTATTACCAGCATCGCGAACCGCGTTGAATACTTTCAGAGCAGGAGCATTTCTGTCCATTCGATCGACATGACCTAGCCAGCGGAGCCGCTGTATCTTAATTCGCTGCACTATGTCTATATCGTTGTAAAGCTCATACAGCTCATCGTTAAATCGTCTGTGGTACTCGCCATTGCCAACGCGCAAAGGCCCGTAAATCTTTCGCAGAATCTTTCTCTCGAAAACTCCAAGAGCCGCTTCATCAGATGTTTTCATTGTCCATGCCTCCGCGCCATACACCAGCACAGGCAAGATGAGTGACTTATAGAGTGTGATTTTTGTACGACGAGAGAGGACTTTACTTCTCAATTGCCTACTCAGTCCAAAGTAGCACTTGTTGGCAAGAGTGATTATTATTGGTGTTAATGCTGGTTCCCAGAAGTTGTCTACTTTTTCAAACTTTTAACTGTCAACAGTGACGTGGTGCCAAGACGCGTATGCTCTGACTGTTTGTGTGATGACAGGAGATACTTCGTTTTGTCCTCGTTCACCACCAGGACATTGGATTATATACTTTATTATAATACACTTTGCGAAGGTATAAATGTAATCAACTGTTATTTAAATAAGTCATCACTATTGTATTGAAATATGTGTTTTAAAGTAAAATTGTGATATTTTTTACACCAAAATCAAATCTTTTAATCAATTTTTAACAAACTTGCCGAAGAGCTAGGAACTTGAAACTTCAAACTTAGCTCAGAACCCGATGACAATGCAATATGAAAACCCGTACTTATGGTCCTATGTGGTTCATATTTGGAATGTATATCTATTACTTAAATGAAAAATAATAACTCCACAAACAAATTTTGCCCGATAGGTGACAGAGGAGTCGAGATATTTGGAAAACCTTTATTTATGGTCCCATTTCGTACATATTTAGAACGTATATTACTTATGTAAATGGAAAGAAATAACACCACAAAAGATTTATCCGTTAGGTGGTGCGGAGGTCGGTATGATTTAACTGATTAGTTTTTTTATTAACTAATTAAAGCGTGTCTTAAAAAAGTTTTTTTTAATCACTTGTTCTTAAACAAGCCTGACATCCTTCATGGTGAAAAGTGTGGAGCGCACGGTCGAGAAGTACATTAGATCAAAGGTTTTGGTGAATAGCCCCCTTAATGTTCATCAACATGCATACCAAAGCGGAAAGTCCTGTGAATCAGCTCTACATGACCTCATAACAAAGATCGAGCTGGGGCTGGAAGCAGGCGAGTACACAATGGGAGTCTTTGCTGATATTGAGGGGGCGTTTGACAACGCTACTTTTGACTTTTGAAAATGTGATCTTGTGATTCGATAATTCCTAGAGGTTCCGGGTTGACTATATGACTTTTTCACCAAGAAAAATTACAAAATTGAGCATTGTTTTTGAAATATTCACATTTTGAGTTAACAAACCGTTCCCGTTTCCTCCCAAATTTTTCTTCACCGAAAAGGATATAAAATTACTTTTCCAAAGAACTATAGAAGTCTGAAATCGGTTAATAATGCTGACTTCCAAAACGTATCAATACAATGTTTGGATACTGTTATACTGCGGTATTCAAACTGTTTGTATATGCAGAGTTGCGACACATTGCAACCATACTCGTATATATACATTGCATATTTCAAATATTCAATATAGCAATGAATAATTTTTCTGAATTTTCCATTTTTAAAACACCAATAACAAACGAAGCATCAACTTTGTTTCTGATGGGCTGATTACTGTAGCGATGCGTTTCGGATGCGTTTTGGAAAATTATACATTGTTAATACTTTGTAGTTCGGCGTTATGGAACAATATACTTTGTACCAATCCTGTTAAATAATGATTAATAATCATAATGATTATTGATTAAAGCACGTTTTAATTGGGTAAACGTTTAATGATTAAACACCATTATTTGCACCTTTTTAATGATTAATAATTGATTAATTTCAAAAAAAAAAAATTATTAACTTATTAATTTTTGTTACATGATTATTTTATTTTTAATTATTTTCAATTATTTTTGAAATTTTTTAATTGCATGATTAATATAATTATTTGATTATTTTGAATTTTTTAATTATAAGATGGATATAATTGATTATTTTCAATTATTTTTGGTTTTGTTTTAAATTTTATGATTTATTTCAGCTTGTGAATAATATATTGCAACGCAATTAATACACATATGACGAGAATCAATACAGCAACAGGAGATAAATGCACATGAATAACAGTACTGGTTGCTTTATTTTATTTGCTAATTTTTAAAGTATTGTCCATACTACAACAAAACCGCATACTATACATACATCAGAATTCCAAATTTGGTGTAAAACTTAGGAAAATTCCACACTTTTATACACACATAGTCCACTTCTTAATTAGTATTTACTCGTACAGTGAATTGGGTTTCAGTTATTTAATACTAACGTATGAAAATTTGCCTACCAAACAAAGCTTCATCTATTTGGAAAAATATTTAAAAATAACACTAGTCGACAAATTTTGACCTAATCGCGTTAACCTAAGAAAAAAAATGTTTTCTAAGCTAATTTTGGGTTGAATGAAGCGTTTGTGTGGGATTTTGTGAAAAATACTAATTTAATTTAATTTTCACTCAGTGCTCCATAAAATCTAAATTTCTTACCCGATTTGGCTGATCTTGAACTCAAAATTTACTACAATGATTTATCTTTCACACAAGTTTGAAAAAAAAAAAAATTTAAACAAAATTTTTGTTATTAAAAATAAGCATCTAAAAGTGTGTGCTTTTCAAAAATGATAGAAAATTTCACTTTTTTCGATTTTGGTCCCTAGTAACAGTAATAATTTTTATTTAAATCTGCACAAATTATATATTTTTGCAAAGAGCGCATGAATGCCTTTCGAACGGTCTTGCGTCGATTATGCTAGATACACACATCGTAGTATAATATCAATACCACGATCTATACCACACGTTTGTCACCCCCATACTGCGATTCATTGTAGTTGTTGCTAAGCAATGGCAAACTACAATATTGAAATTATAATTTCTATACCACATGTGTGTCCCAGGCATTAGATAATTTTTTCAAAAGATATTGACAAATAGCTGCGAAAGGTACGAAAAAATATGTTTTTCGAAAAAATCTCGAAAACGCTTCTTTGAAAAAAAAATGGGGTTCGTTTTCATATTCAGCGACCCAAAGTGAGCCTAAAAAATACTTTTTTACAAAGGCTAATTTTTCGTGTAAACTAGTGTAATCATATAATTAAAAATAATCAAATAATTAAAAACAATCAAATAATTGAAAATAATCAATGCCTTACCACTACACCACAACGGCCAAAATAATCAAACCATTAAAAATAATCAAATAATTAAAAAAATTATTTGATTAATTTTGATTATTTGATTATTTCTAATTATTTGATTATTTTTGATTATTTTTTTAATGGATATTAGTCAGGATTATTTCTAATTATAATTCATTTTTTATTGCTGGGATATGTAAGAAAATTAAAATAAGCATTCAAAATAAAAAATGCTAAAAAATTAATGATTAATAATCGTAATGGAAATTTAACAGCTCTGCTTTGTACGTATGCAAAGCAATCGACGTTTTGGAAGTCAGCCAAAATCACGAGAGGCGATAACATCAAAGACCTAAGGAGGGCGGAAAATAATGAAAATATTGTTTGTCCTCTTCTTCGAATGTGGACGCCTCTTTAAATTATTTAATAGCTCTCTCCGTTGGGTGACACGTAAAGTTAATAAAATGGACCTACGCTCAGAAAAAAAGATTTCGAGAAAAACGACTATGAAGTTTACCAAGTTGATTTTGATACTTCTGAACGTTTTAATGGATTGAAACTCGTTACTCGGGGGTTTTCGGGGTCGCTGATTGTGAATCCGATGTTAGTTTTAAAAAATTCAAAATTGGGGGATGACTTTTAAAAAATGATCGGAATCGCTTGAAACTCGTTACTCGGGGGTTTTCGGGATCGCTGATTACGAATCCGATGTTCGTTTTTCAAAATTCAAAATGGCGAATCCAATATGGCGGAAAAAATTTAAAATTTGTTCGGATTCATGTGAAACTCACATCCGCCATATTGGATCCGCAAATTTGAATTTTGAAAAACTAACATCGGATTCGTAATCAGCGACCCCGAAAACTACCGAGTAACGAGTTTCAAGTGAATTTGATTAATTTCAGAATAGAATGTTTGATTCTTAATTTTTTTTTTTACTTTTTTTGTGAAAGTATCTAACTTTGAAGTAAAATTGTGAAAAAACTAATACAGGTAGAAAGCTGCGGTTTATTGCATTGGAAAGAGCGGCCCGTTTACTATAAGAGTCGATGAAAAAGTGAAAACCGATTTTTTCTGACCGTAGGTCCTTTTTAACTTTACGTGTCACATATTTTAATTCCCAACCTCATATTTCTCCGTACGACAAATATTAATTTTCGTATTTCGGTCCAAAATGGCCACTCTAATGTACATAAATTTACATATATATGTTAATATACAACTTACTCGACAGCAAGAAACAATTCTGAAAAGAATACGTCAGCACTAAATTCCAATTCTGTAATTAATTCTTGTTGACTTTCGAAACGCACATGAAAAGTATCGCACTGTATATTTACCGGCGCTTTGTTTAGATTAACCCAATACTTGCGAGTAGCTTTAAAAAGAGCATTTCATATCCAGAAATTCACCATTTGCATGAGCAGCAATTTACATGCCAACAACTATGTATGTATTTGTATTTACCTTTTCCCCAACATCTGTTAATCGCTAGTAGACCTTGATGCTGGCAGCCAAGCAATAAAATTCGAAATATATCGCAAAGAGCGATAAACAATTGCATGTGACGCTTTCAAAACTATTGCACAGGCACTCAGGCACACACAATATCTTTAAATAATTTTCGGTTAGCAAATTAAATTCCGAAATTACATACATACATGCATATATTTTTTTTTTCTAGAAAAAAAGCAAATAATTTTTTACTAACGCTAATGCTTTCCTTCTGCTTTGACGTTGAGTAAGTAGACCTTAACCACCCGCTAAGACACTAAATATGTGGTCCCATCGTATTTTAAGTTAAAATTAGCATTTGTAATTTTACTTTTGATAAATATTTTTATTTTTTCGTTTATATAATTTGTGTTTCATATTGTCTAACATTATATTGGTGGATAAGCAATCAGCCAATAAGACGCACTGTCGGCGTTGCGTTTCGACTAGAAAATGCGCGTTTTGTCACGCTTGTTGCCGCTATAAAAATTTTCACCAAAGGTTCCTTTATCAATGTGTACACACATATATGTACACTAGGAAAAATCCATAAATGATTGTAAAAAAGTAAAGTCGGAATTTTAATACACTCACCCCTAGGATTGTTCTATATCGACAATAATATTCCCCTGTTTTCTATTGAAATCAAAATATATTTAGAGGTCGCTCAAAACCCTCAGAGTTTCCGATATACATATTTTATATAGAAAAACCCATTTTTCGTAGAAACGGTTTAGAATTCTGAAAATCAATATTTTTCAATTGATAAACTCTGTTTCTTTTCAGGAGAGTTGTTTATTCAACCATTTTTTATCATTAACTATTTTGGGGGGACCCATAAAAAAATCGATTGAAAAATATGGATTTTCAGAATTCTATACCATTTCTAAAAAAAAATATGTATTTTACATGGGAAACTCGCTGATTTAGTATTGGTTGTTGTCTTTTTTATTTGTTTTATTTTTTAGCTGACATGGCTCGCGCAAATCGCGTGATTCAACTTTCGCGTTCGACATTTTACTCAAAATGAATTGTCCTATAAGCACCATTACGTCACGAAGACAATTAACAGCATTTTGACAACTAACACATATTCTTTATTGTCATGAACGCATTGCCAGGTGTAATCGCAGGGTTAGAAAGTTAAATTGCCGTGGCGGTACAGACCGCTTAATGTATACCAACGACCCATACATCATTTGTAGCAGCCTTAATTATACTGACTGATTCAGGATCAGCATAAGAAAATCTATCTAAAACTGCTATTTTCATCTGAGGCTGCTTCATTTTTCGATGTATACCAGTTTATATATATGCACATCCGAAACTAGAAGGCCTAGAGAAATTTTATTAACGGATTCAGAATCAGCGTACTAAAAAGTCTTTCTAATCCGGTTATTTACATTTTTAGGAAAGGCAACGCCGAAGTTTGGTCGGCCCAAGTAATTAAAAGAAAACCTGCTCATATAAAACATACTTTCAAACATTTACGCAGTATATATTTTCGTTTTGAGCTTAATCGGTCGTAAATAGGGATAAGTAGCCTATGTTAAGTCCGCGTGTTTAAGAAACAAACTGTTTTGGTTAAAATCCGTTCATTAGTTCTTGAACCAATTAGTTTTTAACGAAAAAAATACATAATATATTCAATATTTTCTTTATAAATATGTATTAAACGGGAAAAGTACTGATCAAATTCGGAAGTTAAACCAGTCTTCAGTAAGGATTTTTACTGGTACCATCACAGGTAACTGTATATTCTACGGCAATGCAACCAACGATGTCGTTCACTATCAAGCTCTGTCTGAAAAAGTGCTAGCTATAAAGAATAGGAGGTAGCAGGAAGATGTTTAATACTTTTTATGTCAGTGTGCTGGTTTCCGGTCAAAACAACTCGAGTATTACGGTCCCATTTATTTATCTTGTTTTTGACTATTACTCAACTCACATACACATGTATTTGCATATATGTACGTATGCATGTACATACATATAATATTCTATCTTCTGCGAATATCCCGCAGAATTGTTTTAATATATTTATTTTAAATTCTTTACACTTAATTTAGCCTTTAATCTTATTTATATTAGTTTGCATGCATTATTATGTGTCTGCTCGCACAATTCCTCATTGGGCTTTTACCGTAATGCAATGTACACATGTATGTAACTTTGGGAGATTACTACAATAACAACAATATTAATGTGGTTTGAATTTCACTGTCATTTACACACTTTCAACTCTCAACTCCATAGAAGAAACCTTCGCTCAGTGTTTCAAAGGCGAAAGTGGTACTCTTTATATCCAAAAAAACAACCCATGACCACACCGCCATTTTGAATATATACAAATTTTGGGTAAATTATTTCTAAGATACTTATAAAGCAAGCATAGAATAGTTGATATTTTAGGTACAATTGTACCTTTTTCGGTCCTTTTTCACCTTGAAGGTACTTATGGCCCTACTGTAGTATTTTAAGTACATTTTCAACCAGTAGCCATCCACTTACATGCCAACTTAATGCCTGTAAAAATTTAACACAGCAAATTTTGATTTTTGTTCAAATTTCCCTCAAACGGCTTGTCAAACCTTCAAACACCCCTATACACAACTAAATGCCTTCAAACAAAGGGATATTTCCACTTGTGTGGTGTAATTCGCTTTTGACGAATAATCACAATTTATTTTTTATATGGAAGAAAACCGCAACACAATGCCGAACTCAGAATTTCTCTATCACATCGGGGTTTTTAAATAACCTAACTTAACGTTGCTAAGAAATTCTCAAAAAAATACTAAACTATGTCAGTTTGTGAACATTTAAGAAAATCGTCACATATTGTTACCTGAAAGCGATTCCATAGGGTAGAATAACATTGCGGAAGACATCAATGTATGGGCAAAAGGATTAGAAAAAATGTACCAGTATAAAGCTGAGGAGCTTCTCCGCGAATACTCCAGCATATTCGATAAGGACGGTAACCAACCAGGCCGAACTGACGTTGTGAAACATCTCATCGATACTGGTGATGCAAGGCCAATCCGTCAAGCTCCTCGGAGTGTTCCACTTGCCAAACGTGAAGCTGTAAGCCAGATTATAAAAAAAATGAGCGAGAGTGGTGTGATTGAGCCATCAGCGAGTCCATAGAGTTCGCCGGTAGTACTTGTGAAGAAGAAGGATGGTCAAATGCGATTCTGCGTGGACTACCGGAAACTAAATGATGTGACGAAGAAGGACAGCTATTGCCATTGACCAGATTCGACGATACTCTAGACTCGTTGATTGGCACGAAATAGTTCTGAAGGAAAAGATAGAAGCAGTAAAGGATTGGCCAAGGCCCAAGAACTTGCATGAGTTAGGGAGTTTTCTTTCGCTACGCACTTACTATCGTTGATTTGTTCCGAACTTTGTTAGCGTTTCTAATAGCCTCCACGAGCTCACTAGGAAAAATAGACCCTTCTACTGGAACAAAGAGCAGGAGCAGGCATTCCAAACTCTGATGGAACTACTTTGTACTGAACCTATGCTAGCGTATCCGGTTCCTGGTGCAACGTTTATTTTAGATACGGATGCTAGTAGTTATGCCATAGGAGGCGTACTGTCGCAGGTAATTGATGGGCAGGAGAAGATAGTTGCCTACTATAGCCGGTCGATTGGAAAACCAGAGAGGAACTACTGCGTAACTCGGAGAGAACTACTAGCGTTAATGGAGTGCGTCAAACATTTCCACAAGTACCTCTATGGGCAACGGTTCCGAGTTCGCTCGGATCATGCAGCGCTGAATTGGCTACTACAGTTCAGGAATCCAGAGGGACAGCTAGCTCGGTGGATTGAGCGACTGAAAAGCTATGATTTCACTGTTGAGCACCGCAAGAGAAATATCGACGGCAACGCTGATGCCATGTCCCGAAGACCACGTAACTTGGAATGAAAGCACTGCTCAAAAGCTGAGGCCAAGGAAAGCATCATCGACGTGCGGCTTATGACAGTAACGCCAGCGGAAGAGTGGAAGGCTGAACAACTACAGAAATGTCAGCAGGGAGGTCCGGATTAGGAAATTTTGATTCACTGGCTGGAGATGGACAGACGGCCAACTAAAGAGCAAATGGCAGCTGAAAGCCCAAGCGCAA
>JAPVRG010222172.1:1270-12757 GCA_029783565.1 Rhagoletis cerasi | reverse complement strand
GAATAACATACGACAAACGTTTACCCAGGCGATGATATCTAACGGGTATTAATGATATGTAGGCATTTAGTCAATGAAATTTCATGTGGGGCGTTGGCATGTAGAGAGAGTATACGCTTAGTAATCCAGCGGACCTTGGTTCGAATCGCAGCTGGCGAAGTTTTTATTTTTATTTTTTAAAAGCGACTAGTCGCCTTTTATACCCCTTCGGGTATAAAAGGGAACAATTGGTCTCTTCATAGGACATGCTCGAACAAAAGGGAACAGTTCAGTCCATACAAAGGGATGCAAAGTGGAATTAGTCGCATGTTCCTTTGCGACTCATCCCGGACACATCCCGGACTCATCGCATTTTTTGCAGGGTATACATAAAAGCAATCAGCTGTGTAGAATTCTACGCCACATTGAGACATTACTCGTAAACAAGCAAGCCGTTTCGCAGATTAGCTGTGGCACACCCGTAATCGCAGAGCATGGAAACAAAAACAAAAAGAACTGTTTTTACCATTCTATGTATGCGCATAGAACTTAACCCAGTGCGAAGGGGAGTGCGAAGGGGAGTGCGAAGAAAAGTGGTAGTGAGATTCCTGCTGAAAATTTAAATTTTTTTTTTCAATTTTAAACTATAACCACAAGACCAAGAAAATGGCAAGTGACAATCGAAAAATTGGCAAAAGCAACAACAGTTTATCGTGAACTTAGTTCAGTGGTTCTAGCTTTGTGAGCCGGAGCTACAAATCCCAGTGAACTCCATGAAGAAGTCTGATGAAGGGATGTGGTCAGACTAAGCTTGCCAGATGGGCGGAACTGTTCCGATTTTTAGTCCTTTGTTCAGAGACCAGATTTTTAGATATTTGTCCAAAAAATTTGGGTTGATTAAAATAAACTCAAGCAAGTAGTAATAACTAACTTCACAATAGGCGTGCAATCAGTATTTAAAATGAATTGAACTGTATCCAAAAAATCTTCAGCTTACCAAATTGAGCCCTGTTTGACTGTATTTACTACCAAAATTTGCATTTATTCCAGATGGAAAGGTATACCATATGTTCACAAGCCCCATCTAACCCTTCTCCCCGTAGCACCTTCCATGTGACCTAATTTTTATTTTGTAATTTTTTAGATAGCCTTTTAATACACTTTTCTGAAAGTCTTTAACATAAATTCTATGTGATCGATTGGAAGCGTTAAGTATATTTATGCTAATTGAAAAATTGGATAACCTTCATCCGAAGTCTTACAAGGTTTTTGGTAAAGTCTGTATCAGGTTAGGTACGGTTAGGAAAGGTTGGGTTAATCCGGATAGCTGTGCATCACAAAAAATTGGTGGAAATCAAATTTTATAAACTTAATTTAAAACTTTAAGCGTGTTCTTAGATCATTTCAAGGTCTCGCCTGCTCGCATCTCTCTGATTTTCCTGCATAGATTGCTTAGTAAATTCTTGCGTGTGCCGCCAATTGGCTTCTATTGTTATGCTGCAGTCTCTTCGTGATAGTGATAGTACGAATCCTTAGTTTAGTCTGCTCATGACTCTGGCAATTAGAAGTGGGTAACTCAACTAAGAGTATTTAGCATGGAAAAGTCTTGCATTATGTTTTAAAATTTGCTACACCAAGACGAATTCATGGGTTCGCTTTGTGCTACACAAAATAACAAAATCAGCTGAATATTTCTTGGGTGAATTGCCTGCAGAAGGAAAATTGTTAATAAAATTTTAAGTAGATTTAAATTTTTTATTAAAATTTTAAGTAAATTAATTAGCAAATTTCCGTTAATTTGCGATCCAAATTGCAACCCTGGCATTAAGTTTCAAAATATGAGTCAAGAAATCACATTCAAAAAGGGTATATGATACGAAGGAGTGTAACATACAAAGAGTCAAATGAGTTAGTTGAAATTGAATGAGCGGACTCCTTAAAGTGAATTGATATTACTGCGCGTGATTAAAGCACACCATAGTGCCATTACCTGCATTTTCGTCTCCTCTAATTATACAGATCTTTTAGGCGTTTCTGTATACACATATGTATGCAGTTTTCTTGTTCGAATGCCAAGTGAATTGCGCTTTTGGAAAACTCATCCACTATTTCGTTTCCTGTGATGCCCCTATACCCCGGTACCCAATCGCTTTCTGCTTTGGAGTAGGCTACCTCTGCGGCTTTCCTCACAGCTGATAGTACAGCTTAGAATGTACTGTTAATTGTTTGGCGAATGTTGACATCCCTGCAATTTAACTCCGCTGTTTCTATATCCCTCATTTTTGAGCCGATCTTCATGCGTCCATTTCTTGTACATTCTGTGATAAAAGATTCTTTGCGTAATTCGCCTGTCGCCATCAGCTTTCCTGCGTACTTAGTTGTAAGTCTTTCCCAGCAGGTAGGGGGATGGACGGCATGCTGAGTATCTCTATCAGCGCAGCTTTTGTGGTGGTTTTTAGTGCTTCTGTTAAACATAGTGCAACAGAAATTCGTGCAAAATTGTTTTTCCTTCGTGTTGGAGGCACGTTGATATTAATTTCTAAAATAACCTGCTTAGCCCAATATCGTTCTTATGTCACTAATATCAAGGTATGAAAATATTATAAATCACAACCCCCAGCTTATTGAAACCTTCACTATTTTTTCTGAGAATTCAAAAGATGCACTTTGCATTTGTTTGCACGATTACACCCACCCAAATGTGGCATTGGAACAATTACTATAAGTGCAAGTGGGTATTTTTACAATGCAAATGTATTCATTAGTAGGCAGAAAATGCTTAATCCAAAACAAAAGAAATAAGATCAACTTGTAGATTACATTTATGCAAATGCAATTCGCGAGTTCAGATGCACATACACTTATGAATACATATGTAGTTCAGATATACATATTTATGTATGTAAGTATGTGCATTAGATCGTACCAACTTACGGGCAAAAAAAAAGTTCGCTGTACACCTTTTATTCTAAAGTATTTCTGCAAGGCAATTTGGAATTTTTTTTGGGACGAACCTAGGGCCGCTTTCTTACATTTTTCGGTGACTCCAAAATGTATAATAATAGAAGTCTTCTTTAAAATAGTTCTACTAGAATATTCGAAATACTTTCCTAGGAAAAGTTTAATGATTTTTGGCGAGCTTTAATTTACTGAGATTGGGGTGGTGCGTTAGGGTGATAAAAACTGAGATCTGGTGGGTAAGTACTAGAATGGGCTACTTGATTTCAATGAACTTTGGAACCAACAAATTTTCTCCTCGAGACAAATCGGCAGTTCCATTCCAAAACACAGTATGTGTTAAAAATAAAATTGTGAAAAACAGTGATTTAGTTCTTTTATTTGGTCTGTAGGCTGTAGATACTAGGTTTTAGATGTGTCGTATCTCCGAAAATCTTGCAGCTATCAACAAATAGACCTATTTAAAAGGTGCGTCTAAACACAGTATATCCCAAATTATAAAAACCCGATTTTCCGAGAAAATGTTGGATACTGTGTTTTGGAATGGAGCAGCCGAAATGCATCGTTATATAATACTTAAAGAGCCGACAGTAAATGCCGAAGATATGTCGAAAAATTTAAAAAAGCATCCTCTTCGGCCAAAAAAAAATTCGAAAGTGTGGGGCCAACTTTTTTTACAAACTTTTATTAACTTTCAGATGTGCGTAATCGAATCTTGCAATCAATTTTTAACTAACTTCCCGATGAGCTAGAGACTTGAAACATGATAGATGAATTAATCCGTTAGGTGACGTAGGTGTCTTATTTAGAATATATATTGTTTATATCAAAAAGAATAACTCCACAAAAAAATTTGCCGATAGGAAAGAAGTAACTCCACACAAAATTAGCCGTTGAGAGGTGCTGGGGCCGATATAATTTAACTTTTTAGTTCTTTTATTTACAACTAATAAAAGCTTGTCTTAAAATTTTTTTTTAATTACCTGTTTCTGGTACGGTTTAATGTACATATCGAGCCCTAAGCGCTAAAAGGGCGTAAGCGACAAAAAATTAATTTTTCAGTAGACGAGTTTTTTTGTTAACAAAAAATTTAAATAGAGTAGAATTGGACGCTTAAGCAAACTTGATTTCGCCATAACCTTGTAACGGTACTTCGTAGGGCTGTGAAATCTTGACAGCTTGCAGAGAACTGTAAAAAAAATGCAAAATTTTGGCACGCAAAATAAGTTAAATCCACTTCGAATACGCTGCTAATATCTTAATATAACATACAATTAACCTAGAAATATTTATCACTGTAGACACGTTTTAGCTCTGTTAAGAGTCTGATCAAATATGGTCCACTGAGTAGTTTGCAGCTTCTCGTTATTCTAAGTTCTCTGCAGCTTGTGCATATGGCGGTCAGTGTTGGTACACGTAGGGAAAATTCCCTACACGTAGGGATTTTAGTCGAAAAAAATTAGTGTAGGGAAAAGGACAGAATTTTTAAAATTAGTGAAATGTAGGGATTTTTCGAAAAATCGAATAAATCTGTTTTCATATACGCAACACCCTCGACGAAAAAAAAATGTAAAATCAACGGTAATTTTTAGCCACTTGAAACTTGCACTTTATCATACTCAAAATTTTTGTAAGAAATCGAATTGAAATTTTTAAAATTACTATAATGATTTCTTGGCATTTATTGCATTTTATCGAAATCTGTGTAAAATTGAAAACAAAAAATATTCTTGTGGTTTTTGAATGAACTACGTTTTTATAAAAAATAAGAAAAATTTGCTGCGTAAAATATACATAAATAAAATCGTCAAAACGTCAGGGTATGCATATTTTTGACGCTGACTGTACATGTTTGTTTGTATTGTTTAGTTTTTCTTAACCAAATGAACTAATGTGATCTTAGTTAAAAACTTTATTGTTCCTACGCAGGGTAGACATCTTTGACATTTAATGTCAACATTTACTGTCTTTGAAATTTCGTTGCCAGTAGCCAAGTAGTTTTGCAAGTTCGAAAATGTAAGTATGTTAGTAAAAAATGTGAATGTATTGAGTTTTTCGGCCAGCCAGTTATAAGGAATTATTAGTTAAATATGGTAGAGAATTTTGTGGGGAAAATTTTTAATAAGCGTAGGGAAAAGTAGGGTTTTTTTTTTGCTGAGTGGGGATTTTCCAAAAAAGTATGTACCATCACTGATGGCGGTAACTAATCGATTTCTATTCTTACGCCCTTTTGGCGGTTAGGGCTCGATATGACCGAACAGATTCCATTACAGAAATTCTCTTAACATTGCCATTTTAGCTATTGTTTTTATAAATGATTTATGTACTACTTTCATTTAATGGTGTTATTATTGTTGTTGTCTTGTCGTTACTTTGTTAATTATCGCTAATTATCCAGAAAGCCGCTTTGTTTTACATAGATACATATCGATTGTTTTAGGTACATACAAAGATACATATCGAATGCCGTCAGCGATGCCAATGAAATTTTGTTAGCATTCTATGAAATTTTGCTGCTTTTTTTATACATTTTTTTTTGCATATTTGTGACAAATGTAATACTCCCATCTGAGCTACTCATATTTCATTAGCACTATGCGGTCATTAGCGGTTTGACTCACACTTCAGTTATGTATGTAGATATTTTTCAAAAAAGTAAAATACCGTAAAGGTATACATATATGCATGTATGGATGTGTTTAAAAAAAGTAGGGGAAATGGCTTTGAAATTTTGCAGATTTCGTATGTAGCTTACTTTGGATAATTCCAAATTTTTATTGCCTGGTACTAAGAATACCTTATCAATACATATCAGTTAAGGGAGAAAGGTACCTGTGAGTGACTGACGTCCATTTACTAGAAATATGCAGATTATGCATTCTTTAGTTATACATTGAGTCCTCAAAACCCAACGTTCAACGTCAATAAATAATAACTGCATATGGGCAAATCTCCGGTACCGTATGCTCTTGTGTCACTCACCTTTACATTAATTTTATTAATGTAATTTTACTTTTTATAGCCGTTTGATAACAAATCTAACGAGTTTTTGTAACTTATTTAATTATTTTTTTTTTTAATAATGTCATTTTAATTTTTATTAACAATCAAAGTCATTAAAATAACAGTATTGACGTGTCACTCTGGGTACCTTCTGTACTTTTTTTCAGTTTAACTTTTTCAGCGCAAAACGGAGACATTCAAAAATCATGGGAAATAGTTACTGAAATATTGGAAAACTTATGAGGTGTTGAGAAAAAAATGTGCTGTAACAATTTGAAATCTGTCACTCGTAATTATCAAAAAGGCAAGATTTTAAGTTCTTTTCCATTTTGCACTTTCAGCGTTTACTAAATTGTTATTTTTTGTTTATATACACATTAATTACATATCAAAGAATAAAATAAGAGAACGAAAAATGACACTGAAGATGGCACAACGCCGAAACCGGTTTGTCTCCAAACCAAACTTGACAAGGGATGACGGAAATTCGTTCCAAAGTAAATCAATAAAATAAGACCTTTTACAGCTGCGTGCGTTCAAAGGTATACAAAATATAACCAATATAGTCTAGATATGTCTTTGCGTGAATCGCTTCAAATTTCCCCTTTTTTTGACAGACTAAAACATAACAGGTTGGAATTATAGCGTGATTGGTAGATAATATTCTTAACATACTAATTTGAAAATGCTAAATATTTATTCCTATAAAACAGAACAATATATGAGCTAATAAATGCCGCACAGGATGGAAAATTAACTTTCTTTCTATGACAAAATTTAATATCTTGAGAACGAGAACAGATAGTGAAATAATTAGAACGGGGTTTTAAAGCTTTTGAAATAAAAAATTCTATCGGTGGATAAAAAAATCACCTTAACCCTTAAAATTACCCTCAAAATTGAAGGGTTTAAACTTTTTTTTCTTTTTTTGACTTTAAATGAGTAGGTATGCAAAGAACTTTTTGGAAGGTTGTAAACACACAACTAATGCTAACTGCATCAGGGAATCAACTTTCTTGGTCGGACGAACCGAAAAACGAATTTAAATCTTTTTTAAAAGGTTCGATACACGCTTTTTAGTTCAAAAAAAGAAAAAATTTAATTGAAAGGTTTCATTGAATGAAAAATTACCTTGACCCGAAGCCCGATCTTTAAAACAGCCGTTCAAAAGTAAAATGTTTGAACTGTTTTCTTTATTTTGACCTAAATAGCGTGAAACATCTTATAGACTATGGGAATGGATTCCTTGACGTAAAAAAACCAAAATAGAAATTTCAAAGAAAAAAAAATTAAACATCTAATAGAACAAAAACTAAAAAGAAGATGGAAAATCCAACTAAAAGAAAGTAGAAAGAGTCCTAAATATGATTGGACGTAAAAGTAAACCCCAAAAAAAGTCAAAAACATACATACGGATACAACAATTTAATTTTAAATAATTAATTAATTGATACAATTTGATATACAAAATTATTTTGTAATAAGAAATCGTTTGGGTTGGTTTGTCTATACAGCGGCTTTTACTTCGCTTATTACGTCAGAATGGGTAGACCGAAATTAATGTTAAAGGATCACACTTTTGTTTAAAAGTACTTTAATATTTAATATTAACAAATTTTACAAAAAAAGCTGCGTTGTTTCCCTTAAAAAAGTCTTACAAAAGTAATATAATTACTACACGGAAGAGGGTTCTGGGCGAAAATACTGTGGCGGGGATAATCGGATTTCTACTGAGAAGGGTTACGAAGGCCACCTACTCGAAAGAAGGTTCTGCGTGAAAATACCGCGCCTTATAATACTTAAAACAAGCGAAACCCAAGTAAAAATTGTGATTTTTGGCCATTTTTCTAAGGGCTCCCTATGGACCCATAGGGTCGGGAGTCAAATTTTTGTAAATGGCAATTCATGCCCTTTCGAAATTAAATAGTGGAAGGTGCCACGCCCACTTCTCCTCAGCTCACGGCTCCTTTAACCGTCGGCCACATAGGAAAGTTTCCTCAATTATTTTTACCGTTTTTTACTTATAACTCTTTCAGCATTCAAAGAAAATTAATCACGCAAGAAATTATTGTTTCCTTAATTGATTTGGAACAATTTAAAAATTGAATTTTTTTTATCGTTGAATCACACGGTTACGGAGATTTGCCCATATAATCCTCTCTCTACTTTTACACCAGACTTATGAAACGAAAATGTGATTTAGCGCCGCTGCCCTTCTGGCTAAGCCATTTGCTATCTCGTTGCCCTCTACTCCCTTCCTTTATGAACTGCTAAGTTTGCGTTAAGTTCTTCAATACACTCAAGTACTAGAGCGTATTTAGTTTCAAAGATAAGAGCGCCTTGAGTGTCGCTAATAATAAGGATGTGCTCATACTGACCCACGCTTTGAATAAGTCTTGTAATGAATCAATGATGAACAATATCGAACTCTTACATTTAGGCCAAAGAGGACCAAAACTTAACGTCAGAACAAAGCTTTCCTAGAGGAAATCACCTAAGATAACAGAAAAAGGGATGTAGTGTAATTTAATTTTTAAAACTGTACTGTTCAGTAGTTTTCCAAGATCAGATCCAGTATAGATAACAGGGAGACTGTGGAAGGCCTGTTTAGAATCAGGTTTTATTGCTAAACAGAACAGAGTATTTTCAACAATTTGTTCGTCATATTTTCTTAAACAACTAATTCGTTCTTTTATAGTATTGAGTAAATTTATCTTCTTTTGTTACTTAACAACAAAGTCAACTTTGTGAGGACAATTTTTGTCATTCAAATAAATCGATTTTTAAATAATATCTATTATTCTGTGACATACAATTTACATATAAAACAATTCACATTGCAACAGCTCAATTTCTTTAATAACTAATAAACTGCAAATTTTTTATTGCATTATCAATTATAATAAAAATGTTTAAACGAATAGTGCATACAATTGAAGGTACATATATACATATGCACACAATCTCCCCCTGTAGTAAGCCACGCGCGTAATCATACTTGATTGCCACTTAAGTAAATGACCACAGACAAGCCCCTATCTCCTCTTTAGCCACCCACATTGCAATTACATTAGTTGCTATCCATGCTTGTTTGCGCAGCTAAACCCACTGAGACTCAGAGGGCCAGCGCAGCCACCCAGCCAACCACTCATTTGCAATGGAAATTCCAACTCATGTGTTAACGAAAGCGCATCGCCTTTGGCGTATCTCAATTACAATAGCTAAGAACTAGCGCGCAGGGCTAAGGGCACATGTACTGAGTGCAGCACCCCTCTACCTTCACCTTGAGGCGTAACACAAGCGTGTACATGCCGTCTCAGCCTTGTTTGTCATTTTAATTGTCGCCCATCTAAGTATGTAATCATCAGTCCCACTCAGTCGCCAAAAAAAAAGGAATTTTCCACTATTTCCTCTGTTTGTTTCAATTACAAATTCAATTGGTTTGCAAATATTTCATATAATTAATTAAGGCAAATATAAATACTTACAAGTTTATAGTAGATATGTAAAAAAATATATAAACGTATTAAAATGTTTATTTGTGAATACATTTTTCCATCCGTTATTCTGCACATAAAAATTTAACACCTTTTTTAATCGACATTCTTCAAGTGAATGCTTAAAATTATGTGGCTACCAGGACACTGGGATACTCAGGATAACTAACTCCTTGCCGCATGAGCAAACTTACCCGATGAGGCAGGGAATTATCTTTGCAGGAATCAAAAGCAGGATCCGATAACTCGTGTCCAAAGGACAGAGAAACTGTTGGTATAGCTTCAACATTGTAAAACACCAAACAGCTTCTTAAAAAGTCTGAACCGGGGTGTTGGTTGGTTGGTAGCAGCATTGTCCGGCAATTGGCCCGAATAAGCATGTTGAGTTGACGATAGTTTAGAATTACCCAAAGGGATCTGGTGTGCATGTCCAACGTACTTTCCAGTGCCCTGAGTGGAAGGATGTAAGACTTATAAGTGTGCAGTGTTTTATTTTTTCGGGGTTCTTCAACCCGGTCAGGGAAAGAGGGTAGTCTTGCAGGAGAGCTGGTGACGCCGCCCAGACTGGAGTGGTATTTCAGCTCATTTTCGCAGTATAAGTCGTCAGGTCTGGACGGCATCTTTCCTGCGATGTTTCAGAAGGCGGGTCAGAAGACTAGGGGTTGGTTGTGCACAAATATTTGAAGGCTGTTTAAGGCTGACCTACGTTCCAACGTCTTGGAGGACTGCGCGGGTGGTTTTCCTGCCAAAAGTGGTCACGCATACCCAACGGATAACAGGCTTGTTAGCCTAACATCGTTTCTTCAAAGGACTCTGGAGAGGTTAATAGACCTATGCTTTCAAAGGCCCAACACGCTTAAACGAAGGTAAGATTGGTGCGCACCGCCCTACATAATACGAATAGAGGCGGCTCCGGAGAACGGAGAATTCGCGCTGAGGGTCTTACTGTCTATACATAGCGGTGGCCTTCGACAATGTCTCAAAGCAAGCCATTTTAGACGAAATGACGAACATAAAGGTTCATCCCATATTTTCGAACTGGATAAGTAGTATGTTGAGCTGCGGAAGTTTTCGGCGCAGTGGGGTAGGCATGAGATCACCAAACCGGTTAACAGAGGTACGCCGCAAGGGGGCGTATTATCGCCGCAACTATGGTCGTTGGTGAGCAACGGGATACTAAAGAAAATGGAAAGAGAACCTGCCGAACTTACTGCATATGCGGATGATATTTCTGTCATAGTAAGCGGAAAGTTTGGGGGCTTAAAATAAACGCAGAAAAGACAGATTTGGTACTCTTCAACAGGAAATACAAGGTTCCCAACTGGTCTAAGCCTAAGCCGGATAAGGTGACCCTCCAGCTGAAATGAAGCACTAAGTATAAGTAAAGAATAGAGCGTATGTATGGGCTATCATTAATTCCCATGACAAGGGAACTTAGGACTACACCAACGGTAGCACTTTACACCTTGTTGCCTCTCTTACCGGCGGACCTATTGGCCAAGAATATAGCGTCAAAAACTGTAGCCAGGCTGTATGATACGGAGAAGTTTGTGTGCAGGTCTTACGGACACAGTATAGCGTCAACTTGCTTGGATGGATTGACTACATGATCCCGAATCCGCGCTTTGGGATGAACTTCGAAGCCGCTATAGAAGTGGAAGGCTGGCATGAGGGCATGAGTAGTGCTAGCTCGGTGAATGATTATACAGACGGGTCAAAGGTGGAGAAAGGCGTAGGGGCGGCAGTCGTCTGCGCGGAGCTCGGTCTCAACAAATCCTATAAACTGCCGAAATACTGCAGCATTTTCCAGGCGAAAGTATTGGTCATAAGGACGGCGGCGGAGCTACTGAGCAGCAACCAAGCAAATAAGTAGGTGAATCTCTATATCGACAGTCGGGCTGAGATAAAGGCGCTACTATAGCACAGCGGTTCCTCTAAAAGTGCAACGGAGTGCAGGGCAGCTCTGGATTTGCTACATACCGGTACTGATGTACATCTGTACCGGGTCCCGGAGCACACCAGCGCCGCGGGAAACGATGAGACCGGCAGG
>JAPVRG010222166.1:1473-12786 GCA_029783565.1 Rhagoletis cerasi | reverse complement strand
ATAAAAAAACTTTTAACTGCTTGATATGTGGTGTTACTAGATGATTTACGAAATAAAGCTTCATAGTAAACACTATTTAACACAGTACTTGGGGAAAAAAATGTTGTTCTCTGGTTTACTTTATCGCAATCTTGGCCATATACAGGGTTACCGGGATAAATTCTTAAGAATATTTTTATTTAGGTTATTTCTGATTAATATGGTCATATCAAATGATGTCCAAAACTTTAGTTTTTTGAGATATTCGATTTAAAAGATTACTTTAAACCCATATTTTTTTCTTGTACGTCCACTTTTTTTAAATATTAGTGCAAAAGTCCTATTTTTCAGTTTTTAGTTAAAGGGTATGTCAATTAATAAGTTAAAAATGGCTGCTAGATAAAGTTTTGAATATACGATTTTTCACTAAGTGTTTCCTACTTCACATCATTAAAAAATAAAAATTTGTATTGCTCCACTGTGGTGTAGTAGTTAGAAGTGCGCACTACTACTCCGTGGGTCCTGGGTTCAAGCCCTGGTCCGAGCAACATCGCAAAAAAATTATAGAAAAAAGGTTTTTCCTGAACAGCGGCCTCCCCTCGGCAGGCAATGACAACCTCCGTTCGGAGTCGGCGTAAAACTGTAGGTCCCTACCCTATGTGTGATAACATCAATGCGCATGCCGCAAATTGGAGGAGAAGCTCGGCTAAACACTAGAGGAGGCTAAAATTTCATAAGAAGGAAGATATTGTAAAAATAAATGACTAAAACAAAATACTGAACAATTCAAACTTTTTATTCATTATAATTCATTCTCGATATGGCCTCCCGTATTCCTGATTTAAATTCTATTTTTTTCCTTAAGTTACTTTTTTTCTTTTTTTTTTATTAATCAGAAATTACCTAAATAAAAATGTCATTAAGTTTCTAGAACGACTTTCCAGTTAACCCTGTATACACACATATAAACCTAAGGTATGGAATTGAAACTTTGTCTATTCAATTATCGCGTTCTAAGAGTCTTGACAAGACATCCCTGCCAGAGCGGCTTTTTGGAATTAAGATCTGAGCTTAAGGCAAGAGGCGTTAAAATATTATTCCAATCATTGTGTGCGAGTATTGTGGGCGAGATTTTGAAAGGTTTGCTTAAGTTTACTTTGAAGCATTTGAAGATCTACGTTTACAGAAAAGAAAAAAATTATTAAAGCAACAAAGGTTGCATTGTAGTAAATCCTAAATTTAATAAACTTTTCTTATTGTTGAAACACTTTCTTATTGTTCCATTTTTCTTTCCATCAACAAAAAATTAAGTTTATTCAGTGTTATAAAATTTGACTATTAATAAATTTGAAAACTTCAAAAACGCCACCACATCTAACAAAGAAGAATCAAAATATCAACAAGCCTATTGTACACAGGATAATGTGCCGCAGCATCTGTATCCTTCATCAAAACGCTCTTATCTCTCTGATTGTTTATTTTGACAGCTTTCCTACTTTTGCGGTTACTTGTCAATTGAAGTTTCGTTTCAATTATTCACTACACATTGTGCTTTTCTTACGATATTATGTGCGTTTCTATGTCAGCCCATATTTACTTGTATGTGTCCCTCATAAGGTCGTCTCGACTGCCATTTGGTACAAATATCACAAAAATACTGTACGAGCGATGTGCACATTTCGCAAATTGCTGTGTATAAATTCCTTAATTTGCATATGCGTGCATACTTGTGTGCATGTGTGGTAAACTCAATACTTGCAAAGGTAGAGAGAATGTGCAGTGTGACTTTTACATAAAAAATACATACATATACGCTTTGCAGTATATTCTTCAAATTTTACAAATGAATTCATATAATCGAAACTTGCTGGCAGCTACAAAAATACATTTTTGTTTGTAAGTAATCTAGTGACACAGCAATTTGTTCAGTAGCTAGGTATATGTGTGTATGTGTGTACAACTGTTTACTTTGGAAATTTGATGGATTAAATTTTGAGATTTGATAAGGGTCTTATGTCGCATGAAAAGAGCGATAAACTTGGTTGCAGCTGCTTATAAATGAATTTTTATATATTTTAATTTTTTTGTGGATATTTATGTATCGAAAATCGGATCTTAGTGTTTAAATACATAAACTATTTATTAATATGTTAATAGTTTAAAAAAAATTTATTTACGTTTGAGCAAGTTTTCGTAATCTTATCGAATTTTTATTTTTCAATTTCAGGCGATATTTTCATCTTAGTCTTTAGCATGGATTCGCGTGAGTCCTTCGAAGAAGTAGTGCGATTACGTGAAAATATACTCGAAACCAAATGGACAGCGCTTAATCCAGGTTCCGGAATAAAGAAGAAGAGTTTGCCAAAAATACCAATGGTTATAGCTGGAAATAAATGTGATCGTGAACCCAAGTAACATAATGATGAATGAATTACATATTTTATTTATTTTATTTTTTACTCCATTTTATTTCAGTTAATCTTATTTACCTTAAATATCTTTTACTAATCTACAACTTCCTACTCTTGCCTCTCTTCAAACAGAAAAGTTCAACTCGACGAGGTCATGGGCTACATTGCCGGCCAGGATAATTGTTGCGTCTTCGTCGAATGTTCGGCGCGACAAAATTTCCGCATCGATGATCTCTTCTATGCTCTCTTTATGGTTTCGAATTTACCATTGGAAATGGCGCCGAATCATCATCGTCGTGTGGTGTCCGTATTTGGAGCGCCTTCACCTTTGCCGCCACACACAACTGTGGGTGGTTCGAAAAAGAATGCACTTTCTATTAAGCGACGTTTCAGTGATGCCTGCGGAGTGGTAGCACCGAATGCGCGTCGACCCAGCATACGTACCGATCTCAATTTGATGCGTTCGAAGACGATGGCCATGAATGAGGGTGAAGGAGCGGGTGTAGCGCGTAGAAATTTCTGCGTGTTAATGTAAATGACGATAGTATTTAAATGAATATACTCGTACATTGAGCGATGATTTCAGTATGTGATACAAAAATCGTAGAGCGTTCTAGTTAAACCCAAGCACATAAATATAGATACATACATATGAATAAAATAATAATATATAAATGAATATGTAGATGTTAGGCAACATATTTATAGATCCAAAATATTTACATATAACATAATACTCGTACATACATATAATGTATGCACATGTTAAAAAGTTTGGATATTTCAATAGTGGTGAATCATCACTTGTAAGGTTTTCAAAAGTAGCAAATAACTTTTTGGGAAGCATTTAATGCTTTGTTAGACCATTTACAAACTATTTCTCATAACTATACATATTTATAAAAAGAATATCAAACAATATTTGATAACTTAGCTTAAACAATTATACCCAAGTAAATAACTATTTAAATAGAGATTTCTGCCAGTTTTTACTATTCTTATAAATATATTTTCTTATTCATACATATCTCTATTAACTTAGGTAATATTGATTTAAAAATAAAAAATTAAAATTCTCGTCATTGTTTCATTTGAGCAGTGTCTTGTAAACTCACTCCTAGTGAATACTTAAAAAATGTTAACGACGAGGCTACATACATATTTCCGATTCCAACGCGAATGCTTTTAAACAATCTTTAATTTTCAATTATTGCAACCCATGTATGCCGAACACAGGCGTTTTACCACGAAACGTAGCCAATAAGAAATCACAGCCACATGCATATATTTCTGTCTTTCCTATCCGTTCAATATTGAAGAAAACATAAGTTTAGTGTCAGCGTTCCCGTAAAACCTCTATTCTCCGCTGATCGAGCGATGGCCAGAGCCCTCACGATATTTTACAAGTGTTCAGTTTAGTATTCCTGCTGTTTTTAGCTACCCTGGACTTCCCCCCACAATTGGGGGAAGGAATCCCAGTGGTGTTGTGCTCCTAGGCTTAGCTTCACATGTCTTGTAGCGCAAACTTCCGTTTCCCCATTTCCCGAAACACCGTTATAATCTGGGATATAGTAAAGATTAAAAGGTACTATCTAAGAGTGCGAGAATTTCCTACACTCTTAAAATCATATCGTGTTAGCCGTTACCTATCTGAGATCTTTGCTACATCCCGACGTTTGTCAACAAAGCAGAGCTTTGCATGAATCTCATCCTGATAACCATTAAAGTAATCTGGAAGCCAAGTTAGAATACATTCTTTGCGTGAAATGGTGTCACATTCTCAGTCTGTTCTGAGGGGAATTTCAAAATTTTAGCTAAAACCTTCATTATCTGATCGTCAAAGCCTCTCCGTTTAATCCCAATTCTGCTTGAGCCTTAGCTCTTAAAGTCCTCTTAGAGTATCTGTGTCACCGCTGAGAGCCTCCGATCACTAAGAGCCAAGAAAAGTGATGTTTGTATTTTTTATACTCGATATAGACTCCAGGTTCTGACCCAGAGTCGGTTTTGGAACTACGCATAAGTAAACATTTCGCATTGAGCAAGCCAGCACTTATTCTCGGGAAACTCAATATTATCGTGTTTCCTCAGCAACCATTTATTTGTAGCCTCTAAGTGACAGCCAAGATACGTAACCGCCTCTGTGCAGCAAAAAATGTGCGTCCAACAATGCAAGTAAAGCTCAACGTCGAAGAGATGCAATAACAACAGACGGCCAATCTATTCGCCACTTGACACACACACCTGCTCTCAGAGAGCGCACTTCAAAAAATGAGGAACCACTTTTCTCGCTCATTAAATACCGCCGCCGAGGAAGTAGTCGGATTTCAGCGAACCCGAAAGAACAACTGGTACGATGAGGAATATCACGAAGTCGCAGAGAAGAAAGATGCCGCCTACAGAACCACGCTGCGATCGGGCGCAACGTGAGCTATGTGGAACCATTATAGCGAGACGTATTTGCCGCAATAAGAAGAGAGAGGCCGAAATACGTGAGTGCGGAAAGCTTGAAATGCTGGCCGACAGGAAAAATTTTACCAGGGAGTTAGGCGACTAACGGAAGGTTTCAATACCAACACCTGTTAGAACAACCATGGCGACCTATTTATCGATGTCCGGAACTTACATAAATTATGGACAAAACACTTTTCCACCCTATTGAATGACAGCAGCACTGAAAGTAGTGGAGAAGACGAACCCCAGCCCCCATCCGATGATGACGGAGTCGATGTTCCACCGCCTGACTACGACGAGTTACGAATGGCAATTATGCGGCTGAAAACAGCAAAGTTCTCTGCCCAATCCACAAGAAAGGAGACCCAGCCATACGCGCCAACTACCGCGGGATGAGCCTTCTAAGCATAGGGTACACCACCAACGAACTGATTGGGTCTTATAAGTGTGGCTTTAGACATGAACATGACAAATCCACCATAGACCAGGTATTTACGATACGCTAAATACTGGAAAAGACTCGCGAAAATAGAATCGACACACACCATATACATATTTGTAGATTTCAAAGACGCTTTCGACAGCAGGAAAATAAGTTGTATCTATGCCGCGATATCTGAGTTTGGTATCCCCGCGAAACTAATACGGCTGGGTAAAATGACGTTTAGAAATACCACCAGCTCCGTCAGAATTGGGAAGGACCTCTCCGAGCCGTTTGATACCAAACTAGGTTTCAGAGAAGGTGAAAACGAAGTATCTCCTGTCATCAGACAAACTGTCAGAGCATTAGCGTCTCGGCACCCATATCACTGTTGACAGTTATAATTTCGAAACAGTAGAGAACTTCGTTTACTTCGGAACCAGCATTAATACCGAAAATTATCCCAGCCTTGAAATCCAGCAGAGAATCACTCTTGCCAACAAGTGCTACTTTGGACTGAGTAGGCAATTCAGAAGTAAAGTCCTCTCTCGTCGAACAAAAACCACGCTCTATAAGTCACTCATCATGTCCGTGCTGGTATATGGGGCAGAAACATGAACAATGACAACATCCGATGAGGCGGCCCTTGGAGTATTCGAGAGAAAGATTCTACGGGATATTTACGGGCATTTGCGAGTTGGCAACGGCGAGTATATCAGACGATGGAACGATGAGCTGTACGAGCTTTACAACGACATGGACAGTGGCAATAAGAGCCTGATCATGGATCAAGACATAATGTGTAGCAGTGTATCATGAGCAGTGCCGAATTTTCTATAGAAATTGACGCCATCGTAGACATCAGACACAGTACTCGGGAAACGCTACATTGATTCCATCGTTATCGGTGGAGGACTCGACTTACCGCTAGAATTATTTAGTACGTTGGATGTTCAATCTTAAAGATTTTCATGTCAGACAATTCTCTTGCTCATTGCGCTCACGTAAACCGGCTTCGCTCCCTCTTCTTATAGCGAACAAAACGTATTCTTCTTCTTATTTGGCACTGCAATCGTTTGTCGGTTTGGGCCGAGAACAAAATAATTTGGCTCTCTGTCCCTCTTTATTGCGAAGTTGCGCCAGTTCATCGCAAATGTAGATAGGTCCTTCTGGAGTGCATCATTGCTTTGTGTTCATGGGTGCCCTTGCTTTCGTTGACCTATGAGCGATGAATCGAAGGACCTTTACACCAGAGTATCATCATCCATGCATACGGCATATCCAAACGCTGGTTTTCGCTATGTCATATTTTGACGACAAAATTTTTCGACATACATATGTCGACACAACTTTATCTCCTTTAGCCATATATTTACCGATTATATTGTGATTCCAAAAACGAGCAAAAAGCCGATTATGTTGCGCGATTAAGACCATTTTTTAGTCCAATTCGACAATGTGTTTTCACTCATTTAACGACAAATGGCATTGAATTTTACATAGTGAAAATCAGCCTTAAGTCATTACGAGCGTTGAATCTTAATGTCTTTCACTATTTTCATGCCATTTTAGAGCTCGTACAGTTCATCATTCTATCTTCTTCGGTACCCGTCGTCCACAAGAAGAGGACTATAGATCTTTCCCAGAATTTTTCTCTCGAAAAATGTCCATTCTCATGTCAAAGGGCCGCCCAAATGAGACATTTGTAGAGCATGAAAGAGAGCGGCCTTCCCTTACATTGGGCTGGCTACTTCTTCATGAAACGCGGCACCGGTGTAGCCATTAAAAGCGTTAAGAAGTGCCTTCTCCATATTTCAAGCATGATCTGGACGTCTGTTGACAGATTTCAATATTCGAATAATTCGTATATTTTGTTACACTGTTGCCCTGTAGGCTGTGCCTTTTTTCTTTGGTTGTTTCTTTAGGCTAGCTGAGCTAATTTCTTCTTCAGTGGAACAAATGAGCGTGATCCCATGTGATGGTTTAGTGGTGAATCAGTTGTCTGCCCGTTGCGTTTGTAGATTTTAATGCGATATTTTCGCAGATTTTTTTGTTTTTATAACTATCTAGCGGCCGCCGAAGCCCAATGGTTATACCTAGGTGCATACTCCCATTTTATAATATGGTAAGAGTCGATCCCTGATCAGAGCAACATCCAAAAATATTTTTCTAACAGCTGTCGCCCCTTGGCAGCCATTACTAAAACTCTGAATGTGCTTCTGCCTAGAAAAAGCTTCTTTAAAAAAAAAAAACGATTTATCACTCGAAGGCGGTCCCGCCATTTGTGTAACAGCATCAAGACGCGCAACACAAATCGTAGTAAAAGCTCAGCCAAGCATGTGGAAAAATTCGTAAGCGCCAAATGTTTATTTATTTCTTTAATTAACTGTCTGCCCTCTAAAAGTCGGCGCGAAAATCAAACTCCTTTCTATACACTATTATTGATCAAAAGTTCTAAGCACTATACACATATTAAAAAGCTGTTCTTTGCTACAAATTTCAACTAATTACAAATGAAGAATAATACTAAATGTGAAACAATAATCAAAAGAAATAAATACAGAATAGAAAAAATACCAAAAAAATAAAGTAAGTAAATTTGATTCGATGTAAACTATACTAAGTAAGGGGACTCACAATTTGTCATAAGAATCTTCCCTGCAAACCATGCTTTCAGAGTTTTCTGAATAGTAGAGAAATCCTTAGTAACTTGTAAAGAAATCAATATTTCTTTTGCGATTTTTTGCCGAATTTTCTTAGATGAAATTTACTGTACCCACTTCGATTTGCTTACGAAATTTCGGATGAAAATCGCTGTGATATGAGGAACTTTTTCGGATTTCTGTCAGAATTTTTTTATAGGTCTTTTAAAAAATCGTACAGAAATTTCTTTACGAGTTCGTGTCAACCACTTCATATGATTTTCTGTAAAGATTCGTAAAAAAATCTTAACAAATATCCGATTTCGTTAAGATTTCGGGAACTTTGGTTTGCGGGGTTCTTGGGAAAATTACAAGAGCTATGTAGTGGTTAGAAATACTAACTTATGTTGTGTTGTTGTGAATGCTCCGAAAAATTTTGATATGTAAAATCTATAGCATTACGAAAATATGACTGATTATGACCCCTTGTGAGTCCCTTGAATCTAACAACAATATACTATGTTCTTAGGTTTTCTTGATAACACTACAAAAACAAGTACACCGCAAACTGTTCCAAAACATTTGTAATTTATTGTATTTAAGCAAAGATTTTCTATAAAAATAAAATTATGGTTAAAGTAAAAATTATGATAAAAATTAAAAGTAACCAATTCCATATCTACACAAACCCACCAAATATTTACATACAAGTATATACCTATACCTATAATCTTACATTAAATATTAAATTCCACTCTGTTCTAAATGTGGTTTCACACCAAACAAAAGATACAAAGATCTTTACCAAATTATACAAAATACATACATATACGGAACACACGCATAATTACAAGTATGAAAAATAAATATATACTTACTATGATTTTATGGATTAAGCTACAATAGTGTCCAATGGTAATCATTTAATCTATACACACAAAATATGAATAATACCTACCGATATAAATACCGAAATATGGATATTCGTATGAAGTCAAATAACTCAATTAATGGCTTTAAACATACTCAAATACATGCATACATACATTTTTCTTACAATCTTATGCATTAATAATATCAATATGTATGTACATATATATAAAATAACATAAAATTTCGCGTTTAAGAGATTACATGAAAATGTGTTATATTATTCAAATTAAAAGTGATCAATAAGTTTAAGCTCGAATTTTGTAATTAATAAGTTATTATGTAATTATATATTTAGAGTTAATTCACATACATGCGAATTATTTGTATGTATGTGTGTATGTGTTAAGCTTCTAATAAATATAATATGGCTTTAATAGCTACTAATTCAATGATTCATTTATCCAAGTATACATACATTTTGAAATGTGTACACTTATAAAGCGATTAAATAATTAGACAGCATGCAAAGTGAAAAACTCGCATTGCTGCATTAAAACGATATATGTATATTATGTAAATGCCTAATTATTATGATGATTCAATCAAGTTTTGTATTTCATTATTCAAAAATCTGTCATAATTTTATGCCAGCCTAGTCATAGATTTTTGTAATGTAAATAAATACAGAAAATGCGTTAAATAATTTTTTTAAGATTTGTTACTATTTTTAGTCTTTAAACCTTATTGTAAAACGTTGAAATTATGAATTTAAATAAATGACCGACAAAAAATTAAATCAATAGGTGTGTTTGATGCTTCAAAGGTGGCCTTACCTCTTGCAATAAGCCATAGAGCAGTCAATCCGGTACTTGAGGTCGAAATAATTCCCTAACGAACAAAAAACATACCGCCTCGCTTAAAAAATTGTGCTCGTAATCGATTGTTAAATTAAAGGATTAAATTTGTTTATCTACTAAATAAGAACATGGAGTTGTGTTACTCATACGCCATGTATTCCCATCTTTGATCAAACTTAACAAGAAAACAATAACAATCGATAACGCCAAAGTGATTAGTAGCAGCGTAGTACTTCCCACCGCAATTACTTAGATAAGTAATTTCTTTCTCCACAAAACGATATCTCTTCCATCTTAATAATATGAATGAGAAACAAACTGTCAGTTATATTACATCGTGCGACGAAAACCTAAAAAAATTCAAAACACACGAAAAAGTCAATAAACTCACAAAAATACGGCGTTTTTTATTTTTTCTCTCTGACGTCAAGATTTCTTTAAAGAGGACTTTCAAGGACATGATTATGAATTGGATTCAAAATTGTTTTAAAAAAATCAGTGCAATGTAGAATAAAAATACGCATACCAAATGAAAGAGAAAAGTGTGTAGAATTGAAAAATGTAAAATATTTTTGGTTCACATGGTTTGGTATCGAAAATGCCCTTTTGATTACATATTTCCAATTTTTAAGGTAATAAATTTATAAAGGCAGAATTCGAGGATGTGGTCATGTATATATTAGTCTTTAGATAACATATAATTTTTTCAAAAATAAATATTGTAAGTTTTCTAGTATATTCAAGGATAAAATTTGAAAAGGACATTTTCAATATTAATTTTCAATATCTATTTGCACCAAAAAAAATTTTTTTTGATTCTCCAGAATTTTCGCTTTAATTTGGCACTCCTATTGTTATTTTAGAATGCAGTGAATTTTTTAAGTAACTTTTAGAATTAATCATATCTTGAAATTTCAAAATCCTTTAAAAAAAATCCTGACGTCAGAAAGAAAAACTAAAAACGTTGTTATTCTATACTTGACCTTTGGTTTCGCGATTGCATTGTTTTTTTGTGTGCCAAAAGTTTTGAATTAAATAAAAATATCTCCTGTCATATTGAGACATAGGACGTTTCGTTATTTTTATCGGCATAACTTTCCCATCCAGACGGCAAATCATTTATCCGTTAGGGACTTTTTTCAGGGTAAACCTTAAAATTGTGCCAGGTTGCCTGGACTACTATTTAATATATATACTATAATTATGTATATGTAGATAGTAGCAGGGATGAAAAATAAAATAAAAATCTATCTGCACTAGGTTCAAATATCGGTAGGTTGCCAAAATTCACAAAGCAGATAGGTTAAGTTTTTTGTTTTCACCCAACACCGGCAAACTGTTTTCTACGTTCTCTGACAAAAGTTCTAAAATCATAAAATTGAAGAAATCGCCGTAAGCCAAGTGAAAAGTGACAACTGCGCCCTATATCCAATGAAACAACTTATCTCGAATTTGGTACATTTTTTGCAAAACAATAAAATTTTGCGTTCGCAACCATTATTTGAACTATTAACTAGTAATTAAAGGCGTAATTTTAATGAAAATATAATAAAAATACATTTTTTCGGCATGAAAGAGCATTAATTTTTTTATATAAAATCAAAACTTCTAAAATCACATACATAAGTGGTTTTATCAAAAGTTCACAAATACAACTTGGCAACCTAGCCGGTCTGCAC
>JAPVRG010222147.1:0-13835 GCA_029783565.1 Rhagoletis cerasi | reverse complement strand
CTGTAATTCTGGCAGGAGATTTCAATGTCAACTTCTCGCTGGCCGAATCTGATGAACTAATAAAATTTGTCAAATAAAAATTTTCATTGGAAATGGTTAATGGTAGAAATGATCCAACAACCAAAGGAGGGACTACCATTGATGCAGTTTTGCCAGAAATATTAATAATATTGAAATAAAACATTTCATATCTTACTTTAGTTACCACAATCCCTAGTTAATATTGTAGATATGAATGTTTTCTCAGCCACAAATAAAAATTAAACTTAGCAGTTGGTTATAAAAAATAATAAATTAAAGCTCGTTAAAAAAATAAAATAAATATGTATTGTGTATATTAGAAAATATGTACATGTTTATGTATGTATACCGCACATTTCTTTCTTTCTGGAATTTGCTCTATTAAGTTTCACTTCCTCCGCGCGTAGGGACTACACGCACTTGAGTTTTTTTATGTAACTTTGTTCATGGAATTAATTATTTAACATTCCGATATGCATAAACACATACGGCTGCTCACAAACGAAATGGGGCACTACAAAAAATTTTTTTTTCTTAATATTCACAATGTGTTTCATGCTGAATCAAATTTTTTCAATGTAAAAAAAAATATAGTTTATAATACAACAAAAACCATAAAACCAAAATTCCCAACCCATTACCAAAAAATGTCCATTGAATTTCAAAAAGGTAGGCAATTTTGTAGCCCATTGGAGTTAAGGAGTAAAGTGTTAGTTTGAAATTGCAATAAATTTCCGTTGACTTTTGACATTTTTTGTGAAATGTCTCGCTCATTTTCTTCCTCGCAGCAGCGTACGTTATAAGGAAGGAAATGCGCAGACCGTTGACAAAAAAAAAAAAAATTAAGGGTTATTTGTAGCAACTTCAAACTTGCACCTTATTATTCAATGGCTACAAGACTGCATACCTAAAATATTTCTAAAAATAAAATCTGATCAAAACGTTGAACGCTTTCATGAAATCGAATGGAAGTTTGGTCGAATCCTCCAAAGTTGTGTCAAAGTTTTGGAGTATTTGTTGTATCACGAACTATATTTTTATAAAAAAAAATCCACAATATTGACTAAGCATGAAATGCATTGTGAATTTTAAGAACAGTAATTTTTTTTTGTAGCGCCTCACTTTGACTGCTAGTAAGTGTGTATGCATATGTACATTAGCGTTAAGATCTAAACAAATGCCCAAGGCACATTGAATAGGTAGCAGCAGCATGGTTGCAATTTTGATACTTTTTTCATTCGAAGTAGTCCGTGAACTGTCATTTTTATTTGCAATACCAAATTTTGTTTAAATTTTTCGACACTTTAGAGTGAAAAATCAAGAACAAATACACGAAGCTAATGCTGCTCCTATTTAATGTGCATTGCAAATACTTCTTTCCATACTAAGGTCCTTTTTCAAGTCAATTAAAAAATGTATCTGCTTAAAGGACAAATTTTGTTCTCGAAAAATGTGTGTTGAAGGGCAGATAAATTTTAAGAGCTACTTGAGAAAACGGCTATAAATATATTGCTGGTATGCCGGGGAGTATTTTGCGAGAAGTATTTTTAAAGTTTTTGTACGCTTTACTCGAGAAAATGCCACATATAACGCCCACTCAGTGCCTCAGAATTCTTAAAAAGAATATTTTGGAAATAAAGTTAAAAAAAAAATTTGTACGTTTTAAATCTAATATATTAAATAAATATCTTAATGAAAATGAGGTGACATCCCTATTTAGAAATACGCCAGGATAAAGAGTAATTTTGAGTGCATATATGCTATGCATACATACATATCTTGATACAAAATATCCTCGTTGAAATTAAAAAGACACAAATTTTTAATACAAAAAACATGGCAACCCTCATCGAAAATATTTCCGTAATAAAGTTCTCAAAAATACCATTCATTTGATGTCCATATTGCGGTGAGTTAGTAAAATAATCGAAATTAAGTGGCAACCTTGCACTAATATCCTAAGGAATAACACTTACTATAAGGCAAATTCTTGTTTAATAGCTTTCTTTTGTATCCATGAATTGTACAATCGTGTCTCTATTTTCTAAACAATTATTTAAATATGTAAATGTGCATTAAAAAGTCGGTGGCAACCCTATTCAAAAATATCTCTGAATCGGGCATTTTTGAAATACTTTCTATTTGATACTCATTTTATGGAGTTTTGTTTAGTTTATAAATAATTTCGAATAGGTGGCAACCTTATACGAATATCCCTGGAGATAACAGCTATCTAGATAATCTGAAAACGTAGAACATTATCCGAATACAAAGTTTCACCAAAATCGTTAGAGCCGTTTCCGAGAAAGCTATGGATGTATGTATGTATATACAAGAGTTGCTCGTTTAATGTTATAAGATACTTTTCCGAAATATTTTAGCGAAAGTCTTAAAACGGAATAAACTTAATAATTCCGATGGAAAAACAGTTCCGGTTTTTTTTTGTATGGTGAGTGATGCACCCTAATGTAGATATGTAAGTAAGCGCTGCTGCAGTGATACGTAGTAGACACGGAAAATCATAGCAGTGAAAGTAATTATGTTTTTCACTATTTTTTCTTTTTTTTTTTAATCTTTTTTTTTGTAACAAAATATTTATTGAACTACATTCATATGTACATATATATTTATATAGTACATATATATCTGTGGACATTTGAGAAAACAACTTCTCTCGAGTGAGGCTATTTTCCCTTCAAAGCAGGGTCATTCCATGTAAGAGAGGAAAACGACATTAATTTTAAAATACCTTAATTATCCCTATTGTTGTTGTTGTAACAGCATACAAATTCCCCAAAGAGTTTTTGGGGAATGATGCTGGAGTGAGAACGATGCTGATTTCAGTAGTAATCTCTTACCAAATGACTAAATTTCATTAATCTGTTGAAAAATATTAAAAAAAAGTAAAGAGAAGTTGTAATTTTTGTCTATGGAAGCTTTTACTTAATACATAATTACTTCACACCAGTTACAAGGACCTGTCCCATCAGTCACAATTTTAAATATTTTTTAATATTTCTCTGAAGACTATATCAGCCTAATTTTTTAATAAAACCGAAAGCGTAAAGTATATGTTTTATAACACAAAAAATCTGGCTTGAAAATTAAGTGTTTTGGCTAAAATTCGTCTCTGAGTGCACAAAGGTAAAATAGAGCAATTTTCAGTATCCCACCAGTCACATTAATTCAAATAATAATTACAAAGTACTTAGAAATTGTTTGGTATTTTTTTAAAGGAATTTTATACATTTGTTATTTATCTATGTTAAAAAGTATCTTTGACAGCTGTATAAGTTCCGACGACATAATTATAATTCACAATTGATCACATTCTGTAGTCAAATGTCTCACCAGTCACAATGGAATGGCCCAGCAGTAATTTATTGAGTTCTCTTATGTTATTTTTATTTTTAGTCATTAATTGGAGTAGTTTAAAATGCTAGCTTCATGAAATTTAAATAAAAATTTAAAAAAATTTAAACGAAGTTTCATCGTCTTTTTCACTAAATTCCAACTTACAAAGATCACGGAAGTTTTTTCAAAAATCAACAGTTATGTCATATACAAGCATCATCTATTGAAATGATGAGCACAACTTCAAGAAACATCAATGGTGTAATAGATCAACAGCGTAATTTCAGCGATAAGCTGCCCGCTGTAATAAATATTTGAAAAGCGAGTGTGTATATAGTTTCATGGTAACATGACAAAAAGTCTATAAAACCGTCATTGCTTATCTCTAGCATCACTGGAAATTGATAATTTTTTGAGACGTTAAAATTATCAGACTTAAGATGAATTTTAGAAATTATTCAGCTGCATGTATCTTGATCAGGCCTGGCCGACGCCGGCTGCGCTGTACCCGTGGGGTAACGTCGCGTGTTTTTATATAGGTTGTTTACGGCGAAATTTCAGTATGAATCAGTAATTAATTTTTGCTTAATTCTCGCCGTCAACTTCGTCTATACGAACACGCGACGTTACCCCACGGGTACAGCGCAGTCAGCGTCGCCCAGGCCTGATCTTGATGCTACCAAAGCCAGCGTTCGCGTTTCTGGCAGAATAATCGACATAGGCATCTAACTAATTAGTTATGTATGTCTTGATTTATTAAATTCTTTTTCATTTCATTTTTTACTCAATATTACTATAGTATCCCATTTTATTTTATTTTACTTTATTTTAATTTACTTAATTTTTTATTTTAATTATTATATACTGTATGTAATAATAATAATAGATTGGCGCTTACACATATGTTAGTGTTTGGCCGAGCTTCTCCTCCAATTTGTGGAGTGCGCTTTGATGTTGCCACACAAAGGGGAGGGACCTACAAATTTTATGCCGACTCCGAACGGCGATTGTATTTTATGAGAAGCTTCTTCATGGCGGAAATAAACTCGGAGGTTTGTCATTGCCTGCCGGGCCGCACGGAGTGGTAGTGCGCACTTCTATGAAACTAGAGCTCTCGATTTTGTTCGCACATTTTCAAACAGCGCGGGTATATGAGCAACGAATACTCGCACACTTGTTCAATGGTCATTACTCGAAAATTTTCGAGCATGAGCTTTTCGAGCTTTTTCGAGTAATTTGAGCAATGTCTTTTTGATTATATTGACATTTTTGTTAGCAACTTTTTAAATTTTTCGAATTATTGACATACATATGCAAAGATTGTTAGAAATGCAAATAAAAAAATGCTTTTAATGAACAAATACAATGACAAATGCAATTTACAAATTTTCTTTTGTTGATGAAATTGTTCAAACCCTGCAAGCCAAAGTTCCCGAAATCTTAACGAAATCTTTAAGAATATCGGATATTTGTTCCGATTTTTCTACGAACTCGCAAAGAAATTTCCGTACGATTTTTTAAAAGAAATCTAAAAAAATTCTGAAATAAATCCGAAAAAGTTCTTCACATCGCAGCGATTATCTTCCGAAATTTCGTAAGCAAATCAAAATGAGCACAGTAAATTTCATCTTAAAAAAATCGGCAAAAAATCGGAAAGGAAATATTCTTTACAAATTCTTTAAGGTTTCTTCACTATTCAGAAAACTCTGAAAGCATGGTTTGTAGAGAAAGCAAGCAAATTTTGAACAATCATTTGAGCAGTTGAGCAATGAACGAGTTTCGCGCGAGTATGGAGCTACTCCCATTGCTCGATACCCGGGTATCTAGAGCTCTACTTCTAACCACTGCATCACAGCGACCGCCATGTATGTAGCACATTTTATTTTAATTATTTTATCGCTTTATTTTATCAATAAAAAAATCATTATAAAAAGCTAAAAATAAACCTAGCCATATTTATTTATAGTTTACTTTTACTTTTTTATTAATTAAAATATTTTCTAATTGTATTTTATTCCTTTATTTTCTATTTTATTTAATTTAATTGTTTTTTTTTATTAAATTTCATTTTATTTAGTGAAATTTTAGTTTGTAATAGGCTTACTTTTACTTAATTTTATTTTATTTCATCGCATTATTTTTAGTTTTATTCTATATTTTTTCTATACTATATTAGTTCAATTTATCATATTCTCTTTATTTTATTTTCTTTTATTTTGTTTCATTTTACTTTATTTAATTTTATTTAATTTAATTTTATTGTACTACATACATTCTTTTTTTTGTACATATATTTTTGGTTTTATTTCTTATTTCAACTTCTTTTTTATTTTGCTTTTATTTTGTATATTTTTTTTAATTGTAACTTATTTTATTTTATTTTATTTTATTTTATTTTATTTTATTTGGTTTTTTTTTTTATTTTATTTCATTAAATTTTATTTTTTATTTTTATTTTTAAATTTATTTATTCTATTCTATTCTATTCTATTCTATTCTATTCTATTCTATTCTATTCTATTCTATTCTATTCTATTCTATTCTATTCTATTATACGAGTATCTATGTATTCTATTCTACCGATTTATTTTTTTATACTTTTCATGAGCATGAAGTGGTATTATAACTTTGGTCCGATGTTTGTAAGTACCAGAATAAGAAGAGATAGACCCATCAAAATGTACACTTATACGATCAGAACGTCGAGCTGAGCCGATTTAGCCATGCCCGTCTGTAGTTTCTCAGTTTTCGAGATATCCGACTGAAGTTTGGTAAGTGAATGTATTTTTGGAATGTATTAATCATTTGTCGGAACCGGAAAAACCGGACCACTATAACATATAGCTCCCATACAACTCAATCCTCAATTTATGCAGCTAGGAACATGAAATTTCGCACTGCTTTCACTCATTGTCAACAGAATACTTAAAGTGAAAATGGATAAGATCGGGCCACTATAAGAATTAGCTCCTATACAACTGATTGTTCAGATATGGTATTTTCCGTTATAACTCATGATATGTACATACATACATATGTACGATGTAAATATTTACATATTATATTATAAACAAAATAAATTGTATTTTCATATTGAACATTTTTACGCTGAAAAAGCCAGCTATTTTATTTTCATGAAAGGTATGAAGGCTTCGGCATAGTCGAAGACAGCACCCCCTTTACTTATTTTACAAAAAAATATTTATTATTTGTTTAACTATTTTTTCAGTTTTACTTTTTTTATTTATATTTTCTAATATTTTCGTCTTTTGTTTTTATTTAATTCCATTCTGTTTTATGTTATTTTATTTTATTTTGTCCTTTTTTTATTTTGTTTCGCTTCGTTATATTTATAAGAGTTAAATTTTAATTAAATTTCTTTTTTTTTTTCTTCTCTTTTATTTATTTTTTGTTTTAAATAATTTCATTTTCTTTAGCTTTTTATTTAATACAACTAACATTTTTAACTTCAAATTTTTGTTTTATTTTATTTTAATTACATTTTTTAATGTTATGTTGTTTTGTTTTATGAGTCATATTTGGAAATGAGCGACATGTGCAGGAATTGTTGTTGGAGCTTAACTTTTTCCGTAAACTGGCTGTTTAGTTATCTTCTCTATCCGCCTCTGGACGTATTAAGCCTAAACACTGCATGAGTCTGATCGGAGTTCGGAAAGGTAGGCCTTGTTGCAGCTAAGGTACGCATGCGCGCCTTTGCGCAGAATGTGCTCCAGACAGCGAGACGAAAGTTTAAAGTCAAAAAGCAGCAGTCGCAACGGACAGTCGGAAAATTTCGCTATCTGCTCTCAATCCTACTCAAAAAAACAAGTCCTCAGCGCCGGCATATAAATTATGGGGTTCAATCTCCCAATTACTTCGTATCGCTGCGAAAGATGTGGTTGTTTACCCACGCAGAAACACCTGGTATGACAAGGAGTTGCAGAGCGTTCCCACGACAGTCGGGTCTACGTAACCGGAACGACCCAGATTCATATCTTTGGGGAATTTGTATGCGGTTACAACGAAAACAACAGGAGTTGCAGAGAAATAAGCAGCTTACCAAGACAATGACGACGCGCGCGACAATTTAGCTGGATAAAAGAGAAGAGCGACTTAATTTCAAGACGATGGAGAGTCACAGAGACGTTAATGCGAGGAGCTTAAGATGCAGGAATGCGGCTGGAATTTTCTACCAGTAAATAAGCCAGCAATCAAATGATTTCAAAAGCGGGTCTTGTTCCTTTAAAGAAGATGGAAATTGATACGGATTGGTGAAGGTTGAGAAGTGGCGCGATATTGTCGAGTCCGGTCCCAGCCTGGTCCGCACAATAACATCTCGCTATTCTACTCTGACATTTTAGTAACAAGTGCTGTCTTGTAAGACGCCTAACACACATTAAACATCAAATTTGCATTTAAATAGTGTATAAGTTTATTTTGTGGCACTTTAAAGCGTGCAAATACAATATGTAAACTGCCGTTCATATAAAAATACAGTATATAAAAATATGTATGTAAGTATATAATGCATTTTTAAATAGGAATTTTATGTCATTGTTCGTGTTGTAGTGAATACTTCTATTGTAGTAAATACCAGATTCTTAATCTACTTTAAAAAATTGTCTCATATAATACTCCTCACACATGCTGGGCTACAAAAAGGCATTTTCTGTTTCACACAAAAGCGACCACCGATCAACGATTTGCCACAATCGACACCTGCACAAATAAAGCAATTGCTGTGCCAATGCACATCACCCCAAGCAACACCTTGATCGGTGGGTTCGATTTGCCGATTGCAACGTTGACAAGTGGCCGCAAAGAATTCATTATAACATTTCAAGCATAACGGCATATTGGTCTTTTCGTCGGGTATGTACTGTTGTCCAGCCAGCGGTGTGTCACAGTGATAGCAGCAAAAATGTTTAATATGAAATGTAGCTCCTTCGGCGGCTGTATACTCTTTTGTGAAAATTAATTCATCGCAAGCTTTGCAGCGTGGTATCTTCAGATTAATAGCTAAATCACGACCACAGTACACTTGACCGCCGTGAAAGAAATATACCAAATCCGCCAACAGCTCACGGCATGTATAACATTTGAAACATTCTGGATGCCAAGCGATTTCTTTGCCAGCGCGCTCGGCTTTTACAGCGACATCTCCGAGTGGTATGGGTTTGACGCAATCCCGACATTTCACAACTGGCGGTGGTTCTGCAATACAATAAAGATTATAAGAACAAATTTGTAATGTATTTTTGTATATACACACCTTTTGCTACATTATTAGCTAAACGCATTTGTTGGAAGGCACTTGGTAAACCACCTGCCAGCGTGTCAACGCCACCCACCGGTGTTGAGGCCTTAGAACCAAAGCCTGAATCATTGCTGCTGGAACCACTAAGCCCCGACATTCCTAAACCAGAATCCATGGGGCTCGTATACATAATAGCTGGGCTGTTGGGCAATTGCGATACAAAACTACTCAGCTCCTCGGCTACTGGTTTGTTCACTAGCACCTCCTCTCTAAGCTCATGTATTGGAACCAAAACGCGACACTCGCCGAATTTTATATCATTTTGTTTTAACGTGTCATAAAGCGCATCATAAAATGGGCTATTCAACAAGGCACTTTGCACTGCCTTTACATTAACACCGATGTCTTTAAGCTTCTGCTTTGTGGCTGGACTCAAAATGGACGCATTCATGAAATCTGGCAACATATGTGCTTGTGAAATGACTACTGGTGAAGCGGCCATTCCTTTATTTTTATTTTCTATGGCCTTTTTAAGTGGTTCGGAATGAAGTATTTGTGCGAAAACAGCATCTTTATCGTAATCAACATTTACTGGCAAGCCGCATACATTGGCCAAATTCAGTACAGTGCCGAATTTAAGTTTCCTCGCTGGCGTTTCTTGTCGCATTTGTGCGCTAAAACGAGCATGGGCCAGATTTTTAACTGGTACCGGCGAGTGAAAGGATATTTCATTTGCTTCGCTGCTCAGAGCAGAATTTAATGGTATTTGCTGAACATTCGTTGGCAGCGTGTATGCATCCATGTTAGATATATTTGGTTGTTGTGGTGTTATATATTCAACAAAGCCGATGCCCATATTACCGATGCGTACAACGACACCCTGGCCAACGCAATTTTCTCTAATCTTCACTACATATTGCTGTAGTTGTGCGGCTTCGGCTTCGCTTAGATTGTCACATAGTGCAGCATTTAAATCATGTGGCGGCACTTGGAATTCCAATTGTTGCTTACGTTTTTGTGCAGCATCACTACCCACAACCGGCACTTTGGTGGCACCCAATTTTTCCATATAATCGGAAATAACATCTGGCGTGGTGTTCGGTGGCACCCAATCTACTTGTACGGGTTGGCTAGCAAGCGCCTTAATCTTGATGACTGTGAATGAAAGAAATTTGTATATATACATGTATTTATGGTTACTAAGCGCAGTAACTTCTACTTCTTACTATAGTATGTATGTATAAAAAGATACATAACATCGACTACTTACAAGCTGGTTTTGAACAAATTTGTCCCAAAATCTCAAACTGTGCCCACGACGACAAATCATCATCTACGCATTTGTGCTGATCCTTTCGACATTTGCAATTACGACATACTTTACGCCAAAAATGCAAATCCAAGCCGGGACATTTATCGCCACATTCCCCACAGGGTGCACCAGCACCCACTTCGTGACTCAGTTTTGTGGCGCGTTGCAAATTTTCACGGCGGCTTTCCAACTTCGACAGCCATTCCGGTGCAACAGGCTCCTCCACACAGTTTTCACTGTTGCCACGTATGCTCATGTTTCTATCCTGTTGCTGCCTTGTTTTTTTTAATCCTTGGAACTAGTTTATGTATATGTACATGTATGTACATTCATATGTACATTTACTATGAAGAAGTCATGGGTTTCACTGAAGGGGAGCAAAAGTAAATAAGGCACAAACAGCTTTATTTTGGTTTTGTATTTATTTTGGTTATATTTTATTTTATTTCATTTAAAACACAATCCAAACAATTAGAAAAAACTTTTGTATTTATTTTTAAGTTCACCATCACATAGGCATGTCGGAAAAACATCGGTGCATCGAAAATGTCGATATTTTGCTTCGATGCTTCGAAAATTTTCCACTCGATGTAAAAATGGTCAATACACCGTTGCATCGATGTTTTCTGTAAACTGACATCTCTAATAAATCGAACCGTCAAACATCGCTTTGGCTGAAATTCAAAGAAAGCAAAATGGTTTAAAAAAAATCAAGACGTGCACACTTGTTTCGGTCACCATAATATATAAGTAAATCAAAATAAAAGTTTGTATAATTGTTTAAAATCAGTTTTGTTTTATTTCCATAGTGTAGAAAAACTCTAGGCGTCTCGATGCATCGATTTACGCCTTCCGATGCATTGACAAATATCGATGTAAGTTTCGATGCATTGACGCGAGCAAAAATATCGATGTTTTTGCCATTGACATCCTCACCAACACAGCTGCCAAAATTTTCAACAGTGCTGCCAGCATTTTGAAAATGTTTTAAGAGTGTTTTAATATGCATTCCAAAATGCCGACATAGGCATCTACTCCACTACAAAAACCAAAATATGCTCTCAATGCAACACTTGTAAATCAAATAAATATTTATAAAAGATAGAATTATGATATTGGCAACTAATGCAATATCATTACCGAACTTATTGCCGATTACGGTACAAGAGCAAAGTTGTCCGGCAACGTAGATATTTGAGACACACCACAGGCGAGATGAAAATTTTTGTCAGACCGGCCGCGTAGGAAATTAACAACCAAAGAAAAGGACCATCACTCCCGCATCATTCCCCAATAACTCTTTGGCGGCTACAACAGCTAGATACAAAATGAACCGTCAAAATACATACACGCAGTTTTCTCATACAAATAAATCCAGAAATGTCAAACACAAAACATTCGAGAAACCAAATTCTCTCATCATGCGCTTCTAAACCGTATACTTACCAAAATGATATTGGTGGACTCGACTAAAACTTAGGTTTGTATACTTCTATTTTTATTTAAAAAAAAACTCCCAATTTTCTAAGCAATCAAAATAAAAAACAGTTATTACATTTTTCATATTAATTAATTAATGTATTCTTTATTTTATTGTATACCATTTATTTTTCGTAGAGTAATATTTATTATTAATTGCACAGTGCAGCACATTTACAGAAAAGTTATCATTCAAGAAACGAGACCCATGTAAAAGCCATCCGAAATTGAGTCGACTTTTGGCCTTCTTCAGCATTACATCGCAATACGTTGCACATTTTATGCGCGAAAGTTTATAAATTTTTTAACCAAACACTGCTGCAATCATCGTAAGTAATATTTATTTTTTTATAGATTTTTTTCCATCGATATAGCGAATATCGTTTTTATTATTTTTTCCATTCTATATATTGTATGCGTGTACTATATTATTTATTCATATTTTCAAGTTCGATTTAACGACTGCTTGGTTTAATTTTAATTTCTTTAAGTTTATACGTGTTACAGTAATATTTTTTTTATAATTTCATATTTGTTTGTAAGTATCATATTAATTAATAACTTTATGTTTTATTAAGATTTCGTTACAAACTATTTTATGTATGTGTATTGTATATTAATGTGTGTGTTTTTTATTGTTTCCAACATTTCGCGTGTTTTTTGTTTAGAAAAGTAATCACTGTCCCTCCATTTTTGCATAAACTTTTTTTTATTTTTGTTTAACATAGTCAAGTCATGAAGAAATTTTGCCAATTGGATTCAAGCGATGGAAATTGCCGTTTGCCAAAACGCGTTTAGTTACTCCTTTCTTTTTTTCATGAAATATTAGTTTAAATGTTTGCTGATATAAATTCTAAATGCAATAAACTCCAATAATATTCTTTTAAATAAATATATTTTTGTGTACATAAGCATTTTTCTCATTATTAAGGGCCGATTTCATAATGAAATTCTTAAAGTTCCTTTTGCAAAAGTTTCCTTTTGGTAAAAGTGCCATTTAAATGTACAGTGCCTTTTAAAGGCACCCCTATCTTTAAAGTAGCTTTATGAAATCGATCGGCAAAATAAAGTATCCTTTAAATTTTAAAAGATTATTTAATTTTATTATGAAATCGGCCCTAAGTCACATTATTGTTTTTTAAAACAGTTTTGAGTATTCATGCAAGCAGCATTGAGACTGAAATAATAAAAGCAACATACAAATCCGATCAGGAACGTCAATAAAGAAAAACATGGCTAAGACTAACAGCAGCTACTAAATTACCTTTTTACAGGGGGAGAAAGAAAGAACAAAAATTCACTTAATATTTTTTTTGAAATAGATGTAACGGTATTGGGGCATATTCATAGTCGAAATAAAGTCGACTCTTAAGTTAGTACCAGTGACATAACTTTCAATGGAATATCTGTCAAAAAAGCTGCTACTAACTTTAGAGTCGACTTCATTTCGACTATGAATAAGCCCCATAGTATTTATATGCAACCCCCAGTCTGCTTTCGAGCTGATTATGTTCAAGCGTTCAGTGCTGGGCCAAAATAAGGACTGGCAAACATAAACCTTACTGGAGCCATGGTTTTTTCTCAATCATTTCTGCTTTTCCAAATGAGAAATAAATTTTTCCAAATGATAATTAAATTTTTCAAATGAAAAACAAATTGCATTAGTGTCTTCAGAGATGCTCAAAACAAAGAAAAGTAGTCATGTCATTTACCCATAACTTTGCTTTGTCTGGCTGTGCGTAAAGCTCGCGCGCTAGCTGAATACCCAAAAATCATCCAATACCAATTTTTTTAATGAAAACAAAACATTTGATTATTTATCTTTGTTGTTGTTTAAACAAAATTTAAACTGTGTCTTTATAAAACATATTACCATATATCCTTCTTGGCAAACAATCTGTGTATATCAGTATTCAGTTCGTTCATTACATATGTATAAGTATGTCCTATGTGTGTATATATTTCTTGCATATTTTTTATGACTTCCATAATTTAATCTTGTATTAGCCATTGCTGATTATTTATTCGTGTATTTTTATTTTATGTTTTTTTACTTTCTTTTTAATGCCATTATATGTAGTATTATACTTTTAGCTACTAATTTGCAATTTGAGCTTAAAATATGTAATAAATAGGCTTTTAACACATACAATTTCTGATTATTCATCTTTTTATTTCATTATTAAGTTTTTCCCATTTAATTGTTTGAAAAATTGTTGAAAGTAATTCTGTTTGCATGTTTCACATCTTTGATTCCTTCACCGCTAGCGCTATACTCTTTTGTTAAACCTTCCTAGTAATAAGTTCTTTTTTGTAATATTTAGCATATTTCTTTTGTTGCTATTAGTTTCATTAAGAATATAAATATATAAATATCATTTTTTATGGGAGCTTATTTTATAAATATGCGTC
>JAPVRG010222126.1:3051-14468 GCA_029783565.1 Rhagoletis cerasi | reverse complement strand
AATATTGTAAATCTCTAAACTGACAAGTACAACTTAATTACATAAATACATATATAAGTATACCAACTATGTAAGTAAAAACGCACCGTAGGCCTCAGCAGCTAGTGTGCTAGTAATGTTGGTGCAATATTTTATATTTCATCAATAAATAATAATATAATAATATAATAATATATATAAAATATGTACATATATCTATCTATATATGTATGTATGTTGCTACCCGACTTAAAAACTTAGTAAAGAAATCCGATTCTGACTAAAATGTGAAAAGCGGAAAATGAAGGAAGCCAAAGCTGAAAAACGAGCGACGCATTTCCACTCAAGTTGACCCCACTTAAGCGTTCTTCTTCTCTTCTGCGAAATCATTTGTGGGCAGGCGCCGGGTGGTATGTGTGCATTTAGTATGTTTATCTTGCTAAATATGTACATACATACATAAATACATGTGTATTTGTCCTGTGCAAACACACGTGTGCTAAATGCCGACTGGAGGCGTTCATAAGCGCTTTGTTTGCTCGGCCGCTTGGGTAACCTGTGTTGCTCCGACTGGTCCGCACATACATATGTGCCTATTAAGCACCTTTCCACCTCTACACGCTTATGCCATCCTGCGATTACAACTACTTAGTCGCTTTGGGGATATTAATATTAAGCACATTTTCCTGCAAAGTATTTGAAGTTTACTTACATGCATTTTCTGCGATGTGTATATATACATACATACATATGTATGTATGAATATCAACTTGCTTAAAAATTCGTAGAGAAAAGTGGGTCTACAGAAACTTCACCTTTTTCGCTTGCTTGAATTGGATGTTCCAAAAAATGTACTTCTTTATTTTTCTTTAGTATTTAGATGGTCTACTTAAATTTAAGTTTTAAAATGAGTTTTTGACCTTTTTGTTGGCGTGCTATATTTTGTTTTTATTTGTTTTTCAAAGGTAGTCTCAACGGCCTGTTTACTACAAACGGTGGCGAAAATGTAAATAGGGAAGAGATATTTTAGGACGTGTTGGGCTATTTTTCTTTATTTAAAAAATGTGTATTACTTTTTTCAAAGAAAACATAGCTTACTGTCTAAAACAAGCCATGTAAATCAAGATTTTATACTTAATAGGAAATTTATAAAAATTCGACGAATTTTAAAATTTTTAATCAGATCTTTTCGAACTCATTTGAGTAATGAGTTTTGTAGCCCATTGAATTTTAGTACAATTAAGTGCAAGTTTGAGGTAGCTAGGACTTACCCGTGATTTTTTGGCAATTTTTTTTTACGAATTTTCTTCCATAAAAAGTATGTTCGAAAATTTTTTTGTACGAAAATGATCAACACCTTCCACAAAAAAAATTGCCAAAAATCAACTGTAAGTGCTAGCTACATCAAAATGCACTTTGTAATACTAAACTGTAATGAGCTACTAAACTGCATCTCAAAATATTTATAAGAAATATAATTAAAAAAACTTAAAATTTTGATGACACTTTGTAGAATTTTCCTAATTTTTGTATAAGGTTTGAAATTGTGTCTTACATTGTTTTTGTTAGGTAACGAGTTACACTTTCATAAATATATGTAAGGGAAATAGCCAAAGAATGCTAAAATGTTTCTTCCCTATTCATATTTTCGCCACTGTACATATGTACATATTATTTCATTGTTGTGCTTTAAATTGAGAACAACACTTGCACACGCTGAGATGAAAGCATTTCGGCCGGGTAAATTTGGATAACCTCTTTTTATTGAAAATTCTAAAAGGGTCTAGGGCCTACATTAAGGACGTAAACACTAGATGAATTGATGTCACACTTATGAATTAAAAATAATTTTATAGTAGGTTGTATTTGAGAAGTTAGTAGTAAGTATATATGGAAGGAATATTCACTTTTAATTCTCTTCTACGGTGTAGTGGTATGGTAAGATGCTCTAGACATAAAGATAAATACAGATTAAGAAAAAGTAAGACACGTAAGTGGCCGCTGTGGCTAAGTAGTTAGAGATGCTTACTACCATTCCGTAGGACCTGGATTCGATCCTTGGACCGTGAAAGATCTAAGTTATAAAAAGTTTTTCCAACAGCGGTCGCCCCTCGACAGGCATAAAAATCCATTTGCCGTTCGGAGGCGGCGTAAAACTGTAGGTCCCACCATTTGTGTGTGCAATTGGTACATTGGCTTTGTTTTACCTAGCCCCGTCTTAGCCGAACTAGATTTGCATCTAGTCTCGGTCTTTGAACTATTTGATTGTTGCAACATTTTCTTTGAAGAATTTTCAATCTGAATTCTTGTCATCAGCGTCTCAAGTACCTTGCACCAACTCCTTTCAAACCCTATGTTATTCTTATTGAAAATATGTATCTCGCCCCTCTCTCTGTTTCCTAAGGAATAGTTGCCAACTGTCTCTTTTATTAATAGCCCATTTTTACACGAATTGGTCAACCATTTAAGGAAGGACTAGGTGGACCCGTGCGCGCCTTGCGCAAAATACGCTTAAACAAAAGCACTCCCCTAGTTAAAACATGGTTTTGCATGTAGAGCTAACCCCCACCTTTAAAACGATACCTTATTTATTAATATTGGTTCCAAATGAGAGCAGAAAATTAGGAACTAACACAAAAAGACCTTACAGAAATAATATATATGATATTTGATACTATCGTCTTCGAATAGTTTGCTGCATACGGCTTTGAAATTTCCCTTTATAACAATTTTCACTTTCAAAAAGTTGAAATTACGATTACAGTAATCGTAATCAAAGATGCCTTCGATGAAAGATTACCGCAATCCCAATTTAATAATTTTTGAAATTGCGATTAAAGTAATCGTTATCCTAGATGGAATCGATTACACATGTAATCCTTATCGCCCAGCTCTGGCGTATATACGGTACAAACGGATCGAGGTTTGTGGTGTTATAGAAGCAGATTTGCTTAAGTGCCCATATGTGTGTGCTCGGCTCATTTTTTGCCACACTACTTGACCCAATGTAAGCTCAAGATCGTTCTTTGCAAAAGTGCAGTGCCGTTTAGGTAAAATATCTTTAAATGTATGCATATAAGCATATGTATGTATGTATGTAGAAAAGAAAATTATATGATGGGGTTGACACGAACTCGTAAAGAAATTTCTGTACGATTTTTTAAAAGAAATCTAAAAAAATTATGAAAAAAATCCGAAAAAACTCCTCACATCGCACCGATTTTCTTTCGAAATTTCGTAAGCAAATCGAATTGTACACAATAAATTTCATCTTAGAAAATTCGGCAAAAAATCGGAAAAGAAATATTGATTTCTTTACAAATTCTTTAATATTTCTCTATTATTCAGAAAACTCTGAAAGCATGGCTTGCAGGGTTATTTCCTTTACACAATTGTTTACATTTATTTATTTACATACATATGTATGTGTATTCAAGTTTTTTTGTTTCAAAATATATATCTTTTGTTTGAGTGAAAATAAAAAAAAAACCAAATGAAATGACGGCGGGAAGAATTTTCAAAATGCTAGCAAATGTCAAAATTCCTAAAGGTGGCTCTCAGCGATTGTACCTTATAAATATTTTTATCATGATAACAACTATTCTCCAAGCCTCGTCGATAGCAAAAACCTTAGCTTGGCAAGCACATGTTGAAAGCTCCGAAACTTTATACAAATACAATATCTTTCCCATACTCCATTGAAGGAAACTTGCTTTGGAAACTTGCTACAAGAAAAATTTGTTCAGCATAAAATCACTATCTCAAAATTGGCATGTTTCAGCGACTCTGATGCCGGCGAGTTAAATTTTTACAAAAATATTGACACGGGAACGATTGCCACAGAATTTTCTTTATGAAAAAAGAAATGGAACGAAGAAGATTCTGCAAGTCGCCCAACAACTGCACTGGGAGCTCTAAATGAGTGTCAAAGTCAACTTTTCCCAAACATTTTTTATTAAAAATTTATGCAATGTTGCACTAGGTGTACTGCAGAACGTTCTTTTTCGACTTTGAAACGTCTGAAAACCTTCTTGCTGAACTCGACCGGAGAAGGAAGATTGAATGGCTTAGCCCTAATGAGTGTTCACCGCAGATTTGATCTGGCCACTGAAGAAGGGACTAATGACTTTGACGCAAAAAGACGCCTTAATTTTGTTTTAGAGGTTAAATAAATTTGGTTATTAGTTTGTCTTAAATTATGGAGGGAACACTTTTCCACCCTATTGAATGGCAGCAGCGCTGAAAATAGTGGAGAAGACCAGCCCGATACCCCAGTCGATGATGATGGAGTCGATGTCCCACCGCCTGACTATGACAAGGTGCGACTAGCAATTACCCGACTGAAAAACAACAAAGCTTCTGGAGCTGACGGCCTGCCAGCTGAGCTATTCAAGTACGGCGGCGAGGAGTTGATAAGGAGCATGCATCAACTTTTATGCAGAATATGGTCAGATGAACGCATGCCTGACGACTGGAATTTAAGTGTGCTCTTCCCAATCCACAAGAAAGGCGACCCCGCCATACGCGCCAACTGACGCAGTATCAGCCTTCTAAGCATAGGTCATAAGGTCTTATCGAGCGTATTGTGTGAAAGACTGAAACCCACCGTCAACGAACTGATTGGGCCTTGGCAGTGTGGCTTTAAACCTGGTAAATCCACCACAGACCAGGTATTCACTATACGCCAAATCTCGGAGAAGACCCGAGAGAAGAGGATTGACACTCACCATCTATTTGTCGACTTTAAAGCCGCTTTCGACAGCACGAACAGGAGTTTCTATACGCCGCGATGTCTGAATTTGGTATCCCCGCGAAACTAATACGGCTGTGTAAAATGACGTTGAGTAATACCACCAGCTCCGTCTGGATTGGGAAGGACCTCTCCGAGCCGTTTGGTACCAAACGAGGTTCCAGACAGGGCGACTCCCTGTCGTGTGATTTCTCTATTCTGATGCTGGAGAAGATAATATGAGATGCAGAACTTAACCACTCTGGAACAATTTACTATAAGAGCGTGCAATTGCTGGCGTATGCTGATGACATCGATATCATCGGTATCAAAAAACGCGAGGTATGTTCTGCCTTTTCCAAGTTGGATAAGGAAGCAAAGCGAATGGGTCTGTTGGTAAGCGAGGACAAGACGAAGTATCTCCTGTCATCAAATAATCAGTCAGCGCATTCGCGTCTCGGCACCCACGTCACTGTTGGTAGTTATAATTTCGAAACAGTAGAGAACTTCGTTTACTTGGGAGCCAGAATTAACACCGATAATAATGTCAGCCTTGAAATCCAACGGAGAATCACTCTTGCCAACAAGTGTTTCTTTGGACTGAATAGGCAATTCAGAAGTAAAGTTCTCTCTCGTCGTACGAAACCACGCTTTATAAGTCACTCATTATGCCAGTACTGGTATATGGCATGGACAATGACAACATCAGATGAGGCGAGAAAAAGATTCTACGGAAAATTTGCGGGCATTTACGAGTTGGCAATGGCGAGTACCGCAGACGATGAGCTGTACGAGATTTACAACGACATGGACATTGTACAGCGAATTTAAGTACAGCGGCTCCGCTGGCTTGGTCATGTCGTTAGAATGGACACAAACGCTCAAGCCTTGAAAGTAAAGAGGAAGAGGGAGGCCTCCTCTGCGTTGGAAAGACCAGGTGGAGAAGAACTTGGCTTCACTTGGCATTTCCAATTGGCGTCAGTTGGCACAGAAGCGAAACAACTGGCGTGCTTTGTTAGACTCGGCCGAAATTGCTTAGGCGGTTACTGTGCCACACAAGAAGACGAAGAAGTAGTATGTATTCGAGCAGTAGCTTTAAGATTACTTTAATTTTTTGTTTTTTGTGTGAAATATTTTATTTTTCTTTGAATCAAACTTTGTTGAAATAAAAGTGAAAATAAAAAAAATTTTGTCAGAACCCCCCGAAAAAAATCCTGGCTACGGCTTTGCGTTTCGCTGTGATATTATTCCAGAGGGTCTTGAAGTTGAGAGTTATTCCGAACTACTTGACCTTATTTTGAAAATTAGCTTGACAGAAATACATAACTCAGACTTGGCGGGGTCTACTTCTAAACAGCGGTTTTTTGTGCCCGTGCTGGTTATCTCCCGAATTCAAAAACTCGCTAGTTCCCCCTTCCGGTAAGCAGTGGGTGTATGGATCAAATCAGGGACCTTTCTATACGGAAACCACTCATGGCTGAGGTAATTGCGCTACGGAGTATGTTTCGCAGTTATCGAGGCCTTTTAATCATCCTTTACAGTAGGCATGCTGGTATTTGGATAGAAAGGTTGAGTTTTTGCACTGCAACAGTTGGTTGGCTATCATAACTCCCCCTGTGTAGTGCCCCGTTGTTTGTGTTCCGAATTTCACCACCACATTTTCCGAACTCTCCCTCCTGCGGGTGAGTAGTTGGTAGATGCCTGTAGGAAAAGCTCTTCTGGCTGAGGTAATTGCGCTTCAGAGTACGTTGTTAAAAGACCCACTTTGTGGATAAATGTCACTGGAGTATATTTCTTAATTTCAAGCGATCTCACAGTTATCGACATCTTTTGAGTGAATCAATCTTTACAGTAGGCATGCTGGACTTAGGATGGACGAGTTGGGTTGATAGAAACACTAATGTGGATTTCCAAAGTTCTTTCCAATATTTTTAATAGAAATGATGTAAAGCTATAGTTGCCTTTGGTATAGATACCATTTTTATAAATCGAGCCCTACTGAGAAAAGAACGTAAGCGCCATATTTTTTTCAAAATTTGCTTTTTGATGCAGAAATGCCCGCTCATAGAGCATCTACATATCGTTAGCTTAATATAGAAAGGCCCTATCTAACATCGTCGCTGAAGTGCAAAAAGCCGTAACTCACTAACATTTTTTATTGCATAAAACGATGTGGGGACTTGTAATTCGATGAAATGCATCATTATCAATCAAAAAGTGAATTTTGGATTTATAGTTAGTTACGACCTTTTGCATTACAGCGACGATGTGAGATTGGGCCTTTCTATACTAAGGCAGGTAACGATATGTAAGTATTAAGTCTGCTAACATATTTTTGAATTTTTATTTTGTTCACACTTACAATATTTTATAACCGAAATACCGTTAAATTTTTCTTACTCAACACCGTCTTAACATTTTAAATGTTGTTAAAAACTTGTTTGGCCAATCGATTAAAAAGATAATATTACATCTTGTCAGCACCTACAACTAAATGTGTTTTTAATGAAGAGGTCAACTCAACGATTTCCTTACATAAAAAGCCATTAAAACAAGGGTACACAATAAGTTTTCTCAATAAGTGACAAACCACATTTTCAGCTGTCAATGAAAAACATAAGCCAACTACTAAATATCGTTATTAAATTACAACTAATAAATAAACTCTATTGATTTCGAGGAAAAACAACAACATGACACTAAAATTGGGAAGTAAGAGAAAAAGCAAGTGAAAATAAAAATGTAAGAAATTTAACAGAAAAAAATGTCACAAAAATTAACATATGTACGTATATTTCGTTTGTATTAAAAACTTATGCCGACGACCAGTTGATAAAAATAAAAGTTAAGCCTCCTAAATAGCTGAGAAATGCACTCAGAAGAAACAACGGGTTTTCTGCTTGTTGCTTGTATAAGTACATACATATGTGTTAGTGTGCCGCCAGGTAATCTATGTACACACTTGAATTTATAACTTTATCAGCAATCAATGTGGAAATCATCGTCGAACAGCAACAAAAGGTCGCCAAAGATTAGACAAGTAAATTAATTTAAATCGACAACAAATCTGTGTTAAGCCGCCGACGGTGGACACACGCTCACATAGGTATCTTAGCGGCTTTTGTTTGGGCAGCACAAGACACCGAAAAAACATGTTTGGAGGCTTACCATGTAAATATGTAGGTTTTTTCTAGGCTTTCCTTGTTGCTATTGTTTGTGTAACAGTTGCTCTTTCTTGCATCTTTGCTATCAAAATGTAAATGACAGTGAAAATTGGGAGCAAAACACCAATGGAGGTTCAAGCTGCTAATCGAGATTATATCGTATCGCTGATTAAGTTAGTTTGAGTTGTGTATTTACATACGTGTGTAGGTGCGAACGAATGTGTGTACCTACGCAGACGGCAAAATTAGAAAAAAAGATGCTTTCTAGAGACACTTATTTCTGATCTTTTGACGCGATTTTTTATCTCCATATATTTTGTATGAAATTGCCAGAATATCAAGGCTCACTGCATCAGGTGCCTTTGGAAGGTGAAAATATATTGCCTACTGGGTATACAGACATATGTGTATACAGACATATGATAATCATGATTCCATGTTTCCATGCATCTTCGCATTGAGATTGGTAATTCTCTGCCGTACATTGATACTGATCGCGGTTAATCCCTTGACCGTTACACTTATGTTTCTACTAATCCATGTATGCATGTATTTTTGTTGGATCGAGTAAATCAAATTAATTAATCGTGTAACATGAAATTGATTTTGAGCTTTTGGTAGACTCTAGTCTTTCCATACCGCACTCTGGCTGGAATAAAGCACCTTAAGCCCTTTGCTTCTCGGCTCTTCGACATTCCTCTTCCAAGAAAATTTAGATTCGATATACGAAGATATTCAGCCAGAAACGTTGTCTGTTTCATTGATACTAAGTATTTGTGTTCTAAAAGTGTCCACGTATTCTGTAGTATTACGTGAACAAGTTTAGTAGAGGTTTGAAGGGACCAACTTCTAGGCTGTTTCTCATTGACCGGCGAGATGAATTTCCCTATGACCGAAGCAACCAGATCTAGGGCTTTCTTGACAAATAGTGTGAAGCCGAATTTTGTTCAGCATGGAGCTCTTTTATACACAGAAGAAATAAACCTCACTCGCAAGAGTGTCTCGTGCAGGCGTTTCCCGTACTCCAGCAATTCGCAAGGAAACATTGATGCTGCTCTGACGCGCATTATGTCGATTCAGAGAATAGTCAATGGATTCAGCCCTGCAGCCCTAATTTAAAATTGTTAAAAACACCTTCCACAACCGGAAAGGCTGCCATGCCCGAAAAAAGGTAATTGCAAATCCATTTTCTTTGTACGAAGATTCAACAGAAATTAGATATTGTGGTGAACTAAAATAAACAAATAGGTTATGGAACGAGTTAACTAGTCTAAGAAGTTACCGTAGCTTATAAAACAATATAGATATGTATATTTCTTCATATGTTTTCGTAAACAAAGTAATATCTCGTCATAAAAAAATATTTTAAAAATAGTTGTTGAAAAACGCAAATTTTTTCAAGGCGTGTTTTTTATATAGAATTAAACAAGGATTACAATCGCATGATTTTAAGACCCTAATTTACTGGTCTTCACTATGTAAATCAACTTCAAAAAATCCACCTGTTTAAAACTAAGATAGCTTTAGTACAATCATACATATCTTACATATAAAAATACTAAGCCCGTTTCTTTAGCTTTAAAACGACGTTAAGATGAAGTCTCTACGATGAGTAAGCCCCGAGATATAACGATTTGAAGAAATACATTATTGGTCAGAATCACAAAAAATCCAAACTTTGACAGATTAAAAGAAGAAAACAACTTCGAATACGTGTTAGCTGGTTTCATGTATAGAACCCATAAGAAAATTTAGAGTCCATCGAATGTATGAAATATTTTTTACGAAATCCGTCCGATTCAAAAAAAGAATGCCTCATATGTAGATTGCTTTGTTGAATCAACTGGATCCCGTCATGGCTTTGCCTACTTCACTTACCGGAGCTACTGATGGATCTGCAATATGTCTTCCTACTTTAACCTCTTAAGTGGCGCGCGCCTGAACACAAAGCGCACTCCACAGTGGCGGGAGGTTGCGAGCGTATGCGAGCACTTTATATACGCCACATCCATTATAATTATAAATTTGTACCTCATGACCATTACGTTAGAAAGTGTTTACGACGTGGCTATTGCGGCCGCTGTGGCTGAGTGGTTAGAGGTGCGTACTACTACTCCGTAGGACGTGAAAAAGTTTTTCTAACAGCAGTCGCCCTCGGAGGGCAATGACAAACCTCCAAGTGTATTTCTGCCTTAAAAAAAGCCTCACATTATAAAACATTTGCCGTTCAAAGGCGGCGTAAAATTGTAAGTCCCTCTATTTGTGTTATAAAATCAGGACGCATATCACAAATTTGAGGCCAAACATTTGGCAAAAGTGTACAAGCCAAAATACTATTATTATATTACTAACCTTAGGTTTCATTATGGAGGCTGAGGGTGTCTTGGAAACACTTGGTTACACACTACCTTTAAGGCTGTGGTGTCTCTTGTTATCTATCTATTCATCTATCAGGACACTTTCAACCTCTGTTTTTGAAGCCACGCAAAACTAATTTTGAATTACATCAATCATTCCGTTGTTTGTGCGAAGATTTTCACTCTTGTTCCAGCAAGTTTCACATATCGGACTCGCTTTTTACTGTATGTAAAGAAAACTATACTGACCTCTCTCAATAAATGAAATAATATCTTTGACATATCGAATCAGCTGACGAATTTAATTCTGTAGCTGAATAGTTTGAGATCCCGACACTTAACAAACTCCTGCTTTCCACGTCTCCACCAAAAAAACAAAAAAGGTTCCGTACATCGTGCGGACTGCACCCCTCGTGTCGGTTGGCCTGGAGGAGGGTAAAACCATTGAGATTAATTATTATAAAGTCCTGGGCCTTATCTCGCTGGACACTTTCTTCGCTATCGTCTAGCTGATAGTTGCCTGACCGATATAATCAGTCTCTCGCTTGCAGATGTAAGTACGGCAGAACCTGAAGCAGTCGACTTCTCAGTACAGTCCGGGATGTGAAATTTGACTAGCCTAATTAAAGAATCACTGACGGAATTGCCCACGCCATTTTTTCCCTTTATAAACGATATATGCAGTGGTGTGCTCTGTCGACAGGACTTTGCTGAGGTTGGCTGAGTTTTTAGAGCTCGCTATGGATGAACAGTAAGATTGACAGGATTTGGCCGTAGATTCACTCAATTCTTGTTTTAAGGTCCCCATTCCACTAGTGTCAGGAATTTCTTTCTTGCGATGCTCACTGGGGTCGATCTTACAAAAACTTTTCTCGTAGCCTCTTCTACTTAGATAAAAAGGTCCTAATATTAAGGTCCGCGTCTGTTGTGGTCATTGTCGTTAGCTTATTTTTGCATAGTTTTAATGCTGTCAGAGAGTACCGGCGATACTCCCAAGAACCCAGTGCAAAGCACTAAAATTTCAATCTGCTTTAACAGAAGTAATGCCAGTCTAATAAATCGAAAGTTTGACAAAATGCTAGGTTCCGGGTGCTCTATTAGAGGTATGAAGACCGGTTTAGTTCCCACCAAAGTTTTGGTATGCAATAATACCCTGGCTTGTATTATTTAGATAATTGCTGTCATAAT
>JAPVRG010222123.1:0-11337 GCA_029783565.1 Rhagoletis cerasi | reverse complement strand
CATGATTATATATTCTGCACGATTTATAAAAATTAAAAGTGTAATTATTAATTATAATTTTTATGTACATCGCTCAGAAATTTGTAAATCGTATCATATTCCTAAAGGACATAAAAAATCATGCACATATACGTATGTATATAATCGAAATTGTTATACGATATTTGGAAGCATTTGATTTTTTTCATTGAAAATTTGAAAATAATCATTATTTTCGGTCCCTGGTTGACAGGAGAAACGCCGTAAAATTTTATCAAAATAAAATAAAATCCGAGGGTACTTCTGCCATGAAAAAGCTTCTCATAAAAATACAATCGCCGTTCGGAGTCGGCGTAAAACTGTAGGTCCCTCCCCTTTGTGTGACAACATCAAGGCGCACGCCACAAATCGGAGGAGAAGCTCGGCCAAACACTAACGCCAATCTATTATTATTATTATTAAAATAAAATAAAATAAAATAATTATTAAAGGTGATTTACGAGAGGTTACAAGACAAGGCCAAACTCTTACAAGAACAGCCTCTGCAATCTAATAACCTATGTCCACAGCATACGAAAATTATATACGAATCACTTTTTTACCCTATTAATTGATGCCCAGCGCCCGACTATGATGAAATGTCAATACCGATTCCGCCACTAAAAAAAAAAAAAAACCTGCTGGAGCTAACGGAGTAAAAGCTGAAGAGCTGTGTGGTATAACAGTAGAGACCCGCGCTGTTCTTTTGGAGGTACTTATCGTCTACGTCCATATGGTTCAACTTGAGACAAAAGATTTTGTGGATTGATTGATACCGGAGGAAGCTTGTTCTGGTTGTCATAGTTTTATACATATATGACAATTGAGCTGGTTGTCATAGCCATTCATCCAAAACCGCGCCTCGGCTCTAAGGATAATTTTCGGCCAAAATTGGAGTATCTTCCAAATGGTCTGATGCCCTGCCAGTCTTATCATTTGAGCGTTCTACTCAATCATACTACTTGTCAGGCTGCCAACATCGACCCGTCCCAATCGAAAAGTCCTTTAGTATGTGTTTTTCAATAATCGCGTTATCAATCACAATTAAATTTATAAACGCGTTCCTTTGCTTTCCCCGGGCAATATGTACACGAAATCTCGCTCGCCTCGCATGTGGAATGCGAAAGGCGCGAATTGCACATGAACGAACTGAGACTGAATTTCTTGGTTTTTTTAATTTGTCTCCATTTATTTCTAGGCTTTGAAAAAGAACTTAATATTGCATTTATCTCTTGCAGCTCCTAATCTGTAAAAAACTTTATAAAAATATTGTAATTACATACATACTACATGAACGCTTTTCTGCTAAATAAATCACAGCCAAAATAACCAAACAGTGCAATTAAATAATTTTCAAAATATAGTTGAGCACCAGAAACTGCAGCTTAAACGGACTAAAAATAAATACATATGTATGTTTGTACATAATTCCAGAAAAAATATGAAACTATAATATTTGAAACGATCGCACGCACTTCTAAGAAACCGCAAAACGCAACACGAAATAACAGATACAAGTAAAAATCGTTAGCTGTTGCACGAACGAAAAATAAGTATATGTATGTATAAATCAAATGTGGACCGCCACGCAGCATTGAACTGAAAGCCAGACGAGCAAGAAATGCTCCAAAAACAATAAATGAGATAGTCGAAAAATATTTCACCAGACGCGCTGTTTTTTGGGGATGTAATTCAGCAAAAGTGGAGGGGATATTAACTTCTGTTGCATGCATTTGATGCGCCACTTAGCGACGCTGCCACTGCAACATAATTTACTTAAATGTTTAACGCGCACAAATGCACATACATACACACAAAGTCATACTCGCGCTCTTATAGAAAAATATAAATGTTTTCAAAGGCCTACATGCGTGTTCTTCGTTGTGTGTGAAAAAAGCGAAGATGCCTACACACAAACACACATTTAAGAAAATAAATATGCACTACACAATAAATTGCAGCCTAAACATTTCAAATCATTATCAAATTAAAGCAATTTAAAGATTTTTAACTTAATTGGCATGTTTGGAACGCTCATACGTCGTTGGTAGCCAGTTAGCTCGCCAGCCAGCCAGGGAGCCAGCTAGACAGCGGTACTTAGGTGAGGAATGAGTGTGGAAAAAATTTGATTTTTTTGAAGTTCTGCGCGGTATTAGCTCGTATTCATTGCCAGCCACATGCCTATATGTTTTCCTGTCAAAATTTCTTGATATATGGATGAAGATGATGTATGGAGCTGGCATATTTATTGCTGGGCATATTGTTTTTTTTTATTTTTTTTTTGGAATATAATAATTGGCGCAATTTTTTTTGGAGTTAATTTTGGTAATGAAACGTTTAAGTTAATGAGTATTATGTCCTTAACCCTGAGTTTGAGTTTTCGTACGTTATACAATATAATATATCTTTATATGCAGAGTTACTCAGAATAATTGCTACCAAATTCAAACTTTGCGTTTGTGCAACAGTGAAGATACCGCTCTAATATTAAGCGTACAATTTATTTGTCTGCCCAGCAAAATCTGCACCGCTATTGCGATTAAATTCGTAGTTTAGACAGGAGATAGTAAAGCCTGCAATGCCTTGCAATAATTTCTTTGAACATTCTTCAGTTTTCTTAAATAGGCTCATGCATTATCAGGCAACGTAAAAAATAAACGTTAAGTTATGAACAACTTTTTCGTTAAATTTCAAAATTCGGGCAACGGTTTCAATTTGTAAATTCGAGGTAATAGTTATTTTTGGTACCTGGTTTTGATATTTCCTGCAGAGATTTGAAGACCTTGATAAGGATGTCCGACAATATCGCAACTATCCGGACTCGATTGTTGCGCTTGATATTGCTGTCGCAAAATCTTTCTATAGCGTACGTTGCAACCCGGAAAATTAACATGCATATACATAAAGGGTGTTTTTTAAGACATGTGGTTTTCAAGAAGAAATAAAACGCATATAGTTTAATGTTATGGCCAAGAATTTCACTTTATTATAAAGATAAGGGTTCGCCATTATATTTTAAAAATGATTTCGGGCAAATGACCGCCTCGGCTGGCTCGAATAAATTCCAGCCGATAGGCCCAATTTTCGACCACTTTTTGCTACAATTCGTGCCGTATGTACGTTTTGCAAACGTTGTTCTGGAGTAAGTCTGTTCATTATGAAATGGCAAAACAAACTGAGTATAAATCCAGTAACAGCTGTCAAATAAACCAACTCCGAAAAAAGTATTACCTCATTGAAAACCACACGTCTACAAAAACACACGTTATATATATTCCCATAGATTCCGAGCATCTTAACCTAAGTCCAAACACTTCTATCGTGATTGCTATTTCACTTAATGAAAGATCTGTGTACCAAGCAGGGTTGCGTGATTTTGATTAGTCGAATGATAAATCCAAAAATCTAAATGATTTCTGAATTGAAAACTGTTTCGATTCCTAAGTAATATAAATAAAATAAACTTAGTTGTAATTTGGGCCAAATTCCTCATTAAATTGTTTGCTGGGTTATGGGGTTACTTCGGCCGATGAAAATAGAAACGAAAGTAAATTTTCTTCCTTCCCTCCTACGCGTTTCGACGCTATGCGTCCTCCTCAGGGAGTCTGTATTTTATTAAACGATAAATAAAAACAATAAACATGAATTACAATCACAGTAGCCAAAGTAGCTTCATAACCCAGTAAATAAAATAAAGTTTATTTTTTATCTGGTTGGCAAATCAAATCACAAATAAAATTTATTTTTTAGTTGGACGAGAATAAATTCACAAATCAAATAGATTTCTTAGGCCAAGAGTAGTCGCGTCCTTCCGTGTAGCATGAATTATCGCATGGGAGCAATTTTTCAACTTGCAATAAAAAAAAAACATATGAATTTTACTTACGTAAGTAATCGCGGCCGCTGTGCTGTAGTGGTAAGTAGTGCGCGCTTCCACTCAGCAGGCCTGGGTTCAAGCCCTGGTCAAAGCAACATCGCAAAAAAAAATTTAGAAAAAACGTCGTTTCTTAACAGCGGTCGACCCTCGGCAGGCAATGGCACACCTCCGAGGGTACTTCTGCCATGAAAAAGCTTCTCATAAAAATACAATCGCCGTTCGGAGACGGCGTAAAACCGTAGGTCCCTCCCCTTTTTGTGACAACATCAAGGCGCACGCCACAAATCGGAGGAGAAGCTCGGCCAAACACTAACATATGTGTAGGCGCCAATCTATTATTATTATTAAGTAAACGCGCAGTGAGCGATTTGCCGCCAAATTCGACACACCGGCAACACGATTTTTTTACCCCGGGCAAAAAAATGCTCATACCGTGATCACTATAGGGTTAAAAAAAGTATTTTAAATCACGCAACCCTGGTAACAAGTTATCAAATATTAGTTCATCCGATATTTTTCGGGCATAGCTACCAAATTCCTTTTTTAGCTTTGCATGCTTTTGAAAGAGATCTGCTTGGCAGGCAAGGTTTATCTCGGTACTGCAATTTCAGGATACTACTTCGGCAGAATATTGATCTTTCTACGACTTGGAAGCCCTTCTTCCTCGATGTTGGTACCATTCATGCCCTTGATAGCCATATTCGCCTAAGTTGGGATATTAATATGAAGAAGGGTGAGATTTAAAAGTACTTCCAAGGATGAGGAAGAATTCTCATGGCTGCAGTTATGTATACGCATGCCAGTCTTTGTATCTTGGTGGGCGAATTTTGTTGGCGCCCTGTTGTGTGGCTCCGTAAGTTCTCTAGAACCATACTAAAGCTATGAAAAGTTATGTCGTAAGTTTCTGGAAGCAACCCCAATCTTTCACTGTCATGGACCTACACGTTTTACAACTTTCTCGCTGTTTTCTCCACGTGAGTTTTCGAGAGTAATGTTTGATTTAGTTGAACACCTAGAAATGTAACCTCTTTTTAGTAAAATATGTTTGTACCATCTAGCTGTATCATTTTTAAACTTTCAAATTTGTAAATACATTAGAATGGTACCATGTTGGGTTTCGCTAGATTAGCATTCAGCCTCACCTTGGTAAACCAATTTTTGGCTTTAGTCGGGCCTAATTTTATTCTCTGTTCAAGTCATCAGCGCACACCTGCGAGTTAAACGATTATGTTCTACAGTAGTGGAGAGCCCCTTCTTCCAGCAGGGAGCTGTACGCACTAATGCGGCAGTCTTCATTGACCTATTAAGAATTAGAGAGCAATTTCGATCGATTAAACGAAGAAGTGACGAAGTGTCACACAAGTTGGTATCGCTGTCGCTGTCTGCTATCTGCTCAAATCTGGTACGGGTGTTTAGTTAGGTAAAAGTCTCACACTAATCGTTTTTCGGTTAGACTTTCGATGTTTCGTCCATAAAAATAAAGCATATTTTATAACTTTTTTCCTGCTAGTCTCTCGTTTGGATAAAATATTAATTAGCCCTGTACCATAAGTTAATCTTTCTTTATGCGTTCCGGTACCTTCACAGCTGGAAAAAGTTACTGAAGGAAAAACAATGGTTCTACCAGTTTTCTTCAGATGCTTAGAAACGGCTGCTTTTTGGATATTTCTCTCATGAGATTTGTGCCCTTCACATTGCTATTAAAACTATTCCTTTATTTCCATAATAGCCGTGAGCTCTTGAGGACCGTAAATTACTATAAGAACGCACTGGGTTCGTTGGAGATTATTGGTTTTATACCATTTCAGAACAGGCTTATATTCGATATATAGTAGTTCTTATCTTATATTCCCTGCTACGTTAACCTAGATTTTAAAGACGAAAGTCTGCAAAGAATACTAGGCAAATCCTTTTTCCCAGAGCTCCGTCGCGATTCCATTATGACTTTCAGTTAAAGAGCTAACTAAATCCATTTGCAACCCTTCTTTCATACGCGCCTTCACATTTCATCACCTCATTCGCCAGGCGGACGACATCAAAGCATAGCAACATCGCTCATCCATTTTATGCCCAGCGAATTCATCAGCGTCTGAGTAGAGCAGCGGCAGCTGTTGACGGCGACAAAGCCGCTAGCAGCTTAATTAATTTAGTTGAGGACAGACGATTTTTTTTCCTTTTATTTAGCCTTTCGTTTGTTGCTTTCTCGCACATGCATATGCCACATGAATTTACAATTAGTACAGCACGCGAAAAAACCAAAACGAAAGCGACACCAAAAAAAAGCAAACGTAAAGCCAAAAGCGACTTAACACATTTGTTTGCCACATGAGTTGTGCCGCCAAAGGAAGAATTGAATTGAAATGAAATGCTAGAGACAAGTGAAACAGTTTGCCACAACGGACACAAAGGTAGCTGGTTGAAGGAGATGAAGACGGGGCAGAGGCTGGTGATGCTGATGGCAAGCAGCGTAGTAAAGGCTATGCAAAACTGCCTAGCAGACGTTGCAAGTGAGAAAAAAATCGCGAATAATTCATAATGTCAAAAACGTGCAAGTGTTAAAAAGTAGCAGCAGCAACAATTGCACTGCGAATAAGTGCATTTCATACGACCAGCTGTGTTGCCGGGAGCTCGTGAGCTAAAGCAGCAGCAGTGACAGCAGCAGGAGAGCGAGACATTAGCAACCTAATATGTGTTGGCTAGCTAGACGTCAATGAGTAGAGCATCATCACGTTGCAAGTGCAAGTGTGGCATGACACACTGCATAGATTGAGCACGAACGCGATGAGTGCTACTATGTAAAGCAGACCGACCACAAGTCGCAATTGCCGGCATCACCACCAGCATCCCTAACCAAAGACAACGGTGCCTGAGGGGGCAAAGGAGAATAGATGGTATACAGACGCGGCAGCTGCTGAAATGTGACTGGAGCTAATATTGCAGAGGCAGCGTGCGGGCGTTGCCACCATCAGCATTCTCATCACAACTGTATACAATAGTAATGGCTATTCGCTGTTACCATTTCACTTCATATACCTATATTCACACTAGTAGGCCGCCGCTTTTTTTCCTTGTGATTTGCTCTTTTCCCCGCATTCATATTTTTCTAGCGACTGTGTGCGACACCTTGACATCACGAGTGAGGCTGTATGACCAGCGTATTGTAGGCAGTGTCATAGTTTCGTAGAGAATCATCTGCATGTTCATATCTCTCTGTTCGTAATTCACACTTGGCGGTAGCCACAGCAGGCGATTCATTTTTGTGCAGGCCGTTCTAAGTTCAATGCTTCTATAAAATATAATTTCGAAAGGCTGTGTGAATCACCTACATGGGGCTACAACAAGCGATTTGTAATTACTATGTTAAAATTATGATTTATTTACATATTTATGCAGGTATATATCTGTACAATTTCATAGCATCATCATTTGCTCGTGCCTCGCTGTGTCTATGATTTGATACTAATTGAACGAACAGAATTTTTTTTAACAACTCCTCTGAGAAGAAGCGATTGGATAGCATACTTGGACAAAGGAAGGTGTAACAGTATTAGCCTTCATATCTCATTTATATTATCTTTCTTTTGCGCTTCAGGAAAGTTGATTTTAAGTAGGCTGTGCCCAAATTAAGACTTTTCTTGCGACATAGAGTCACGAAATTAAAAGCAAAGGAAGAAAAAAGGTTAGAAAATTCGCGAAAATTCTCTATCTTCCTCTCTTCTAATCGAAATCTTAATATAGGCTTCAATATCATATCATGGTACGTGAAGGTCCGATTGAGGTCTAGCAAAGGCTCCACTGGTATGAAGCTACGATGGAGACTAGTCAGTATCCCCGGCTATGGTTAGGTGTGACTAGTAAAATAAGGCTTAAAAAACCCTACGTAAACTACGTTGCGCTGATGAGAGGGCCAATCAATCCCGCTCTTTGAAGACACATTTCAGCGACTACTACTACTTTCACATTGAATTTTAAAATTGGTCTCAATAAGCTATACTCGAAAATTAGATCAGGACACTTTTGCTTTAGCCTGTTGAGCTCACCATCTCACCATCACACCAGTTAAAACCGCGACTGGCCTTGGAGTATGGTCTAAGTCCTCAGTATGCATTCAGCATTGTAAGATAACGAAGTAATTAAAACGAAAACTGCACATTCGGACAAGGATAGGGCTTTAAGTGGATTTATATATAAACGAATTAAGTTCAAAAGCAGTTGAGAAACACAATGCCCCATTTATCAGACAAAGGTACGTATTGCTTGAGAAACCCATGCGATAGCTGAACGGTGATTCCTAGGGTTACTACCGAAGCGTTTCATAAAGCAAATAGCACCAGCAAGCCGAACATTTCAATTTTGACTTGCGAACAATGATTCACAAGCCCAGTTCCAGCTAAAGGTTCAACTAACTATTCAACTTGGCGTTGACGATTGACGAATTTATGGGTTTTTTGGAGGTTCGGAACAACGTTCTTATACAGATTTAAAGCCTTGTGACTACTATAAATTGGCTGCACAAAGATCGAGAAATTGAAAAACAGAGCTTCATCAATGCTTAAGTGAATCCATATAACTCAATTCCCTCTGTAAGAAGGCCAAGGGAAAGTTCTAGTTCTAGGTTGGAGGACTATTCTAACAAAAACTCGAAAAGAAATGAAAGGTCTGCAGACAAAAATGAAAACACCAAAAACAAACAAAGCGCTTAGGTTCCATAACTTAACAGCAGAAGAGACAACAAACGCCGAATGAAAGACTCTACGGCAGGCAAACAGACTGAGGTTAAAAGACATAGCATGAGAACATGGTCCAGGATTTAACAATTAATATGTATATGGGAATTCGAAGTCGCAATGTTATCCCAGCAATACTTAAATTTTCATGACCAACGCTGGCTATCCGGGGCAAAGGCAGCAATTAGAGTAAGTATAAACTGAGGTTAGAATAAGGATTACATAACAGGGAGCTTCACTTTAGAGGATTTCACCTCCCACTCCTCTGAACGATATTAAGTTGTCCTGGATGGATTCTTAGTGGACATTTTCCGATAGGGACTCCTGTCAGAAACGAGAGTTGGCGCTTAGCCAGCTCTAGAAGATGCTTCCACCCATAGACGACTAGTATCCAGAAGGACTTTGCAACATGGCATGTCAGGGTTTTTGCCTAGAGTTTCATAAGAATATTTGTCCTGGAGTAGTCCGCAGATTGCTACAGGAACTCTTACGCCCTTCCGGACTGTAAAAATGCCCTGAAGGGTGCCCTGCTTAGCCAGTTCATTAGATATGCATTTCCTTGCAATGTCACAGCGCCCTGGAACTCAAACCATCTTGATTTAGAAGTAATCTGAGGCAATCGGGAGAGAGGTCAGGCATTGTCCGACCACTTTCAAGTAAAAGTGGTTGAATAAATAAATCGTATAAAAAGCTCGTGGAAAACGGTAACTAAAAGGCGGCCATTTCAGTGTCTAGTCCATTGCTTAAATAGCCGCGTACATCCTCATAATGATAATTAAAAAAACACTGAAATAAGAAATTTTTTTAGACGACCATGGTCTTCTTCGATATGTAAAGAGACGCAACCATACACTCAAACTGTGCTCAGCGTCAGCGGAAATAGTATATAAATGTAGTGTTCAGTTTGTTATTCCACTACTCGTAGGCGCACCGTGAAATCTCGACGAGGAGTTAGAAAATTACCAACATACGGAAGAAATGCCACGAGGCCAGCAGAATCACTCGGAGTGCCTGCGTCTTCCCTGTGGAGCTATTAAAGTACGCTGTTGGGCATTAAGAGTCATAAAAAAGCAAAAAAAACAGTCACCAGTGGCTGCAGATTTCGACAAATAAGGCCTTGAGCACAAACTATTTATGACCAAAGTGTAGGGGCCAATAACCTCACTGTTGAAGAGTCGCACTGTTATAATTGCCTCCAGGCTCGAGGCAGCTGGCAAAAAAATGCAGACGCTTGCAAAAGTCTGAGATGCCTGAGACCATCAAAAAATATGCAATAGTAAATTTTCCAGGGTCGATGGCAATAAGACACCGGTTAGAAGAACCGTACTAGAAAGGCCATTTACGTTTCCAAAATTTTCTATAGATATGTGAATTCAGTTGGCAGTATTTTCGTTTCTCTTTAGCCGTGTAAGTATGCTGGTTGTCCATCAACACACCCCTCTGTATGCTCGACAATCTAGGAAAGCTGCGCATGTGCATCAGATGAAATTGGCTAGAAACGTTTATCGGGACACCAAATGACCTATATGAAAAGTGGTTGGTTTCTATGAACATATGTATGTATGTAGGTCAAAAGTAGACGCCATCGAAACAAAAAACAAGAATAGGGGTTACAGGTCGTATTAAAAATGACAGACTTGTAGTTAGGTTTGGTTACAGTGGCTGCCGCCGCGCAGAGCACGGATCACACATAGGCTGGTAAAGCCCGTCGTTATACCACTGGCCGAAGCCATTTGTTTCTTTCTCTCCCTTAATAATTGAACCGCCGAGTGCGTTTTATATAGCTTAAGAAGTCGAGAACGTTCGCCGAGTTCAGGTCGGCTAAACAATCCAAAAAGTACTTATTGAATAAATGGTTGCACGTGTTGGCCAGGGCGGGACAATGGCAGAGATAATGTTCGATGCTCTGCACCTCTTTCTTGTCTCTGCAACTGCGACAAAAATCGTTGGTGGGGTGTCCTAACCTTTTTCCGTGTGTATCCATTAGGCAGTGTCCGCTTTACCTCAATCTTTGGTCAGGTTTGCTTGGTAGTATGGCAGGTGGTTTCCACAGCCCATCTGGTATTTACCTCCTCGATATGTTCGGCCTTTAGTTTGTGGTTGCAGAAGGTGTGTGTGTTTGCAGAAGGTTAGAATTGGCTTCATATATTTCCGTCCCCCCCCCCCCCGCCCTTCCCTCCTTGCCAGCTCGTCGGATATGCAGTTTCCAGGAATTTCCCTGTGTACAGGGACCCATACAACATTCAAAAAGCATTTTAATAACAGCAGGTTGAGAGCCTTCCTACATTCGATGGCCACTATAGACGTTGTTTCGTTAGATTTAAGAGGTTTGATAGCAGCCTGGCTATTAGAATAAATAGCGATAGGCCGTCCTGGAGGGGCGGAGGTTATCAGCCTCCGAGCGGCCTCCATTATGGCATTTACCTCTGCTTGAAAACTGCTACAATGGTCCGATAAGCGAAAGCTCAGGTTTAGCGTGAGTTCACCATAATAAATCCCGATACCAACTGTTCCGTTAAGCTTGGCACCATCTGTGTATATAGCCGTAGACCCTGGGTTTAAGTTTGTGGCACCTTCCCATTCGTTCCCCTCTGGGATTCTTATGGAGAATTTGTTGTCTAAATAGATTATCCGGTAGAGTTTCAAGGACTTTTGCGTGTCCGAATCTGAGGTCTGTCCACGGCTGGATGGTATTTAACCTGGCCGAAATTTTCC
>JAPVRG010222114.1:0-10038 GCA_029783565.1 Rhagoletis cerasi | reverse complement strand
ACTTGTTGAAGAGTGCTCTCAGAGAGCAGGTGTGAGAGTCGAGTAGCAAATAGATTGGCTGTCTGTTGTGATTGCAGCTTTTCGACGTTCAGCTTTCCTTGCATTGTTGGACGCACATTTTTTGATGCACAGAGGCGGGTGCGTATCTTGGCTGCAACAAGATAATGGTCCGAGTCGATGTTTGGCCCTCGGAGCGAACGCACGTCTAAAACACTGGAAGCATGCCTTCCGTCTATCACAACATGGTCGATTTGGTTTCTCGTTTTTCAATCTGGAGACAGACCTGTAGCTTGATGGATTTTTTTATGCTGGAACCTAGTACTACACACTACCATATTTCGGGCCCCGGCGAAGTCGATCAACCTCAGTCCGTTATCGGACGTTTCGTCGTGGAGGCTGAATTTTCCGACAGGGGCGTCAAAGATCCCTTCCTTGCCCACCGTGGCATTGAAATCGCCAAGCACGATTTTGACATCATGTCGGGGGCAGCGCTCATATGTACGCTCCAAGCGCTCATAGAAGAGATCCTTGGACGCGTCGTCCTTGTCTTCCGTCGGGGCATGATCGCAATATCTTATAAAAATTACTCCTAACTTTTCAAATACACTGCACTACCTAATTTACCATAATCTTTTCATTCTGGCTATCAAGTCTTCCAATATTAACGGGTTCTCTGATATCAACAGAACAATAAAGTGGTTGGATAGAGGTAGTTATAATTATTTTATTTTTTGATTCTATAATTTTTAAATTTTGAATTTTGCCCCTCCCCCCCTAGTTTTGGTCCTGGCTGCGCCCATGGCCCAATGCTGCATTTTTGTTAAGAAAATTCCATGAAAGATTTTGTAAATTGCACCGCTTTATTAGGTAGCAAAAAAATATCTACTCGCTTCAGTCTCCATACCAACTTTTTTAAAGAAATTGTTCTAATATTTTAATAGGAGCAATTAAAATATACGATTTATATCTCATTAGAAATTCCATTGATTTTTAATTGACCAAAAATAATTAGACTTTGACTGCTGGGTTGTTTTTTACATAACGGCTTTTTACAAAAGCAAAGTTTTACAGTATTAACATGTATACATACATGCATGCATGTGTATCTTTTAATAACTGTACATAATTATACAAAAGCTTACCTTTGCACATTCGAGACCATTACTTCGAATGGTAGTTGATAGGAACGCGTCAAGTTTTGTAGATGTATGAGCTTCTGTGGGCTAACCATAATATGAACTTCTTTACCATCGCTGTGCCATAAATTAAACTACAATGAAAGAAAAACATGATTACTGCAAACTAGTTGTGGGTATAGAAGTTTAACATGCTAACAGAAAAAGCTTAGTCGTCATGCTAATAAGCCCATTGAGTAAAAGAACACCTACAACTTTTTCGAGTAACATTTAGAAGCCATATCAGACGTTTCTTGCAAAAACAGAATTTATGTATGTATATCGAACTGGAGCTTTATGAAAATTGTTTTTTGTACACTCCAATGTTTATAGGGACCGAGCTTGTCAATTTTAATTACAAATGTTAAGTTTTCTTCACACATCAAATATCTTACAAAAAAAAGAAATACATACCAAGGCGAATTCATATAAACTGATGTTACTAGTACAGCTGATTTGATTCGCCTCGGTACACAAATGTCAAAATTTCTTATTTTGCTTAAGTGAGTGAGCGGGAAAGTTAGAGTTTTGAAGTTTTCTTCCACTCTTCTTTCTTGAGAAAAGATTAGCTGAAATTTGACATTTGTGTACCTAAAGCAAAAACAAAATAGATGTAAGTTTTTGTTTTTGTACTACCGCTAATATTAATTCGCCTTGATACATACATATGTTTTTTTTTTAATTTTTTTGACGATAGCTTTTCTGCAAAGTCTTACCTTATTCACAAAAAATAAAATAGCTTTAAAAAGGTTTATAAATTGAAAAATCTATAAAAACGTCAATTCATAAAGCTTTTTGAATCTATTTTATACAGGGACCAAAAATAACTGTTATCTCGAATTTACAAATTGAAAACGTTGCCCGAATTCTGAAATTTAACGAAAACGTTGTTTCATAACAGTTATTAGATGAGAAATATTTTTTACGTTGATTGATAACAGTTATTTCCCAACGTTTATTTTTTAAGTTGCCTGATAACAGTTATTTCCCAACGTTTATTTTTTACGTTGTCTGATAAACGTTGTATTATAAAGATATTGATGAAGATGGAGATGGAGAAGAACATAACGATGATGAAATTAAAAGTGAGACATGAAATAACTGTTATCAGGCAACGTAAAAAATAAACTTTGGGAAATAACTCTTATTAGCAACGTAAAAATAAAAGTTGGGCAATAACAATAAATATTTCTCATCTTATAACTGTTATAGAACAACGTTTTTCCGATAAAACTTATAACTGTTATGTCCCTGATTTTATTTCTTATGAATAAGGCCATTCAACTATTTAATTTTTATTGTTAATTACTTTTGAACTTACGAAGGATTTACTTTAGTAAAATTTTATCGTATGTTATATTTGGCAACAGGAATGATGTATGACGTACGGCAAAAAGTGATAAAAATTCGTACTAAATTAACGGTCTTGAAAATTACTCAGAGATTGTGTTTTATTTCGCATAAAAAAAAAATTTCATATGACGAAATCGCTTGTGACCTTGCATATACGAGAACATTTTACTCAATATCTCGGAAACTAAAGAAGACATCCAAAAACGGATAGCGTCATCTAAAAGATCCTAATTACAAATATGTATATACAAATATGTATATTATAAGCCTTCGCATTTTTGGAATGTCTTCCTTATCTTTACTCATAAATAATACATAAATTTTACACTTTATAGCACTTGTCCTAGAAAATATATCTGCTAAAATTCCCTTAATAATTGTACATACTTATGTCACTCACACTTTCTGTATTTTCAGCCAATTTTTCGATCATTTGTCGCTGTTCTAGATTTTGTGTTCTAATTTTGAATACTTTGAAATTGTCATAACGCACTTTCGATGCACTTCCGATAGCCGCAAATATGGCCAAAAATCCGAAAACCACAATTAAAACTTTCATTTTGTACCTCTGCCAAAGGAAGGTGGAACGGTATTAAACTTTACAGTTAAGTAATCTAAACGTTCTTATAGGATTAGTTAGTTTTATTTTATCACGTCCTACTTAATCAAATTTTGTTTTATTATCGATAAGCCGCTTCGAGAGATAAAAATGTTAAGCATACAGTAGAATCTCCCTAATTCGCGCGGTAACGCATACGATTAAGAAGACACAAATTTTACTCTTTCTGTAAAGAAGACTTGCATGTATAAATCCAGCAGTATGGCAACATTAAAACTGTTCATAAAATGTTACTTGCACCATCTTAAACATACATAGATGTGTTAACAAAAACGTGAAAGTACTTAAAATTTTCTCGAGATGGAAGAGTCCAAAATAGGCTTTGGGGGATTGTCTCTAAGCAGATAGGAACCACTGAAATACTTGTAATCGCAAGCTTAGAAAAGTTCTAAAGCGTCTACGCACAGCAGGTGGACTTATTTTGACCCTTAAAAAAAGGCTTTGCCGGGGACCTTCCACTTATTCAGTTAAAGGGCTTACTAAAGTTTTGCTACATATGGTGCCACTCACTTAGAACCGGTGCATAGAAACAGAATCACGGAAAAGGCTAATGAGCCTCGAATTTCTTGCTGGGGGCACCCTAATCTTAATTGCAGCGGCGCCATGTACAGCAAAAACGAAAGAGGATAGTCCAGCATTGAACGAAAATAAGACGGTATACCCTCTGGCAACAAACAAAAAGTTTTTGCGGATTTTGTTTACCCAGGACCCAGTAAAAAATTTCCAATATAATCAGTCTGGAAATCCAGCGAAAACTAACTCTGGCACACATGTGCTACTTTGGCCTTGGTAGCTCTACAAATCTCTCATCATATGCGTCATTTTATACGGCGCAAAAAGCAGAGATAGAGGGAGAGGTGGGAAGGCTTGGGGCTTTCGAAAAAACTGTTCTACGTTAGACCTTTAGCCTAGTTCATGTGGGCGACGGGTACCGAAGAAAGACGGAACGACTAGCTGCACAAGCTTTGTGATGTGATGGATATAATTAAGCGCATAGAAACGATTGTGCTGGCGTGCACTTGTCGTACGTATGGATGGACAAATTCAGGTGACTAGGAACCCAAGGATGGGAAATAAAAGTAAGAGCGGCAACGAACACAATGAAAGGATCAGGTGCAGAAGAAGCTGTATGCACACGGCATGAAGAACTGGAAGAAATTTGCGTTTGAAATGCCTTGACTTCTACAAGAGAGATGTGGAAGCCTTGTATTGTGTACTCCCGGTCTCGTAGGAGGGTCTGCCTAGATTAACCAAGAGAAAAAATCCGCTTACGAACAAATTGTTTGGGACTCATTTATGGCTTTCGTATAAACATATTTCTTATACATATATACTTATATATACATTATGTTGATCGCTTAGACTAATGTATAGTACTACTAGGAATAGAAAAATAATTGAACATCTTTCAGCTCTATATGGATCAATACTGACTCATCATATAACTAAAATGATTTCTCATTTGGCACCTTCGAAACTAGTCCGGAATGGTCCTAAGTGTATATGACTGTTACTGGTAAATCGTAATCATTCAGACTAACTTACTCTTAAGCTTGTTTAAAAAATACTTTTTCTGTTCAAAAATTTCAAATCGCTAACATGGAAACCCCGAAAATGACCCTGCTTGAAAAAATCATGTTGTTTTTTCTTAGTGTAGCATAGTTCGCAAAGCCATCAAAATACGCTCCTCCTCTGAGGAGTTATATTTTTTAGAGCACTCCAATTTCAAAAACTCAAGAGCGTTAGCGTTATTTACATTTGGCCATTGCGTAAAAATATATCAATTACTCAATGATTAAAGATAAATTTAGTTGAAGAGCGATCTTTCGGTTTTAACTCACAAAAGAAGAAATCAAATTTGATTGCTCTTGAATTTGTTTGTAGTGAGAAGGAAGACCATCTTACGAGGATGTAATTTTATTTCGCAGTGTAGAAAACATGTTTCAGAAAACGGCGTCAATTCTTTGCAATTGAAAGTCACGTCGACTGTAACCCTACTGCTGAAGATAATTAAGTAAAATTGGGATTGTGGATAAACCTTTTTGAGCTGGATTTCATTATTACCTTGAAGGCATTATCCTTTGTCTAATCCCTACGTAATTCCCGCTAACTTTTTAATGAGCAGATGAGCTATTTAAGGCGCTTTGCACTTCGGCATTTTATTAATTAGCGTTGCGCTCGACAACTGGAACAAAGATCAAGTGGTAATTCATAGATTTTTAATTTTCCCGAAGCAACAACATGAAGAGAGAGGCCGAAATAAGTGAGTGCGAAGAGCTTGAAATGCTGGCCGACAGGAAAAACGCGCGAAAATTCTATCAGAGAGTTAGGCGACTTACGGAAGGTTTCAAGACCAGTGCGAACTCCTGTAAGAACAACCATGGCGACCTAGAGACCGATGTCCAGAACGTACTTAAATTATGGAGAGAACACTTTTCCACTCTATTGAATAGCAACAGCACTGAAAGTAGTGGAGAAGAAGAGCCCGAGCCCCCAGTCGATGATGATGGATTCGATGTCCCACCACCTGACTATGACGAAGTACGAATAGCGATTACGCGGCTGAAAAACAACAAAGCTGCTGGAGCTGACGGCCTGCCAGCTGAGCTATTCAAGTACGGCGGCGAAGAGCTGATAAGGTGCATGCATCAACTCTTATGCAGAATATGGTCAGATGAACGCATGCCCGTCGACTGGAATTTAAGTGTGATCTGCCCAGTCCATAAGAAAGGCGACCCCGCCATACGCGCCAACTATCGCGGGATCAGCCTTCTAAGCATAGGTTACAAGGTCTTATCGAATGTATTGTGTGAAAGACTGAAGCCCACCGTCAACGAACTGATTGGGCCTTATCAGTGTGGCTTTAGACCTGGAAAATCCACCATAGATCAGGTATTCACAATACGCCAAATCTTGGAAAAGACCCGCGAGAATAGAATCGATACACACCACCTATTTGTCGATTTCAAAGCCGCTTTCGACAGCACGAAAAGAAGTTGTCTTTATGCCGTGATGTCTGAGTTTGGTATTCCTGCCAAACTAATACGGCTGTGTAAAATGACGTTGAGCAATACCACCAGCTCCATCAGAATTGGGAAGGACCTCTTCGAGCCGTTTGATACCAAGCGAGGTTTCAGACAAGGTGACTCCCTTTCGTGTGATTTCTTTAATCTGATGCTGGAGAAGATAATAAGAGCTGCAGATCTGAACCACTCAGGCACAATACTTTACAAGAGCGTGCAACTGCTGGCGTATGCCGACGACATCGACATTATCGGTAAAAACAAGAGCTACGTCTGTTCTGCCTTCTCGGGATTAGATAGAGAAGCAAAGCGAATGGGTCTGGTGGTGAACGAGAACAAACCGAAGTGTCTCCTGTCATCACACAAACAGTCAGAGCTTACGCGTCTTGGCTCCCACGTCACTGTTGACAGTTACAAGTTTGAAAAAGTAGACAACTTATCTGGGAACCAGCATTAACACCAATAATAATGTCAGCCTTGAAATCCAACGGAGAATCACTCTTGCTAACAAGTGCTACTTTGGACTGAGTAGGCAATTGAGAAGTAAAGTCCTCTCTCGTCGTACAAAAATCACACTCTATAAGTCACTCATCTTGCCTGTGCTGGTGTATGGCGCGGAGGCATGGACAATGAAAACATCTGATGAAGCGGCTCTTGGAGTTTTCGAGAGAAAGATTCTGCGAAAGATTTACGGGCCTTTGCGCGTTGGCAATGGCGAGTACCGCAGACGATTTAATGATGAGCTGTATGAGCTTTACAACGATATAGACATAGTGCAGCGAATTAAGATAGAGCGGCTCCGCTGGCTAGGTCATGTCGTTCGAATGGACAGAAACGCTCCTGCTCTGAAAGTATTCAACGCGGGTCGCGATGCTGGTAATAGAGGAAGAGGAAGGCCTCCTCTGCGTTGGAAAGACTTGGCTTTACTTGGCATTTCCAATTGGCGTCAGTTGGCACAGAAGAGAAATGACGGGCGTGCTGCTTTGGACTCGGCCAAAATCGCTTAGGCGGTTACAGCGCCAATAAAGAAGAAGAAGAACAACATGAACATCGCTCTACCCTCAACCCGGATACTCTCTTTCCCATCCGATGGAGGTCAGGACCTCTAATTTTTATTTGTTATTATTTATTATTTATTTATTTCATATTTTGTACAACTAAGACGATTCAGTCTTTTATATGTACATCAACAAACAACTATAATCTTATACTAACATATTTGATACTTGAAAGAAAATACAAAACATCAAATATATGATTACTTAATGTAAACTTAATACTAATGCATTTGTGCATAAATAATTAAAAGAGAGAGAGGATAGATAAGGAATGGATCTAAGAGAATTGAAGAAGAAAAGAAAAAGATCCACACCAAGATTATTTGTAGTTAGGAGGCCAAAGGCATACCAGTAGCTCGTTTCTGTAACTCAATAGAGAAATTCTCTACCGAGGCGAATTCATATATGAATTTGCCGCCTTGTTCTCTACTGCTAATGAGTAGTAGAGAATGACGTACATTCTCTACCAGTAGAGAAATAATCAGTGGAGAAGAGTTACAGAAACGAGCTACAGGGCCACTAAAATATTGAAATATTAACTTCCTGAAGTTGCTTCTATTCAGTTTAGCTTTAATACTTTCCGGAATTGAGTTCCACATTATTACGAAATAACTCAACATTTACGAGTGGCAGCAAGAACCACAGTGAAAACCAATATTTTATATTGTCCAATAGGTGGGTAGTATATTAAATACCAAGATTTTTACAAATGTGAAATACAAATCTAAAACTTTCACTACATGTATTTGAGCTTGAGGTAGCCCAATTCATCGGCCTTCTTTACGAAAGCCAACAACCCGGCAAGTGTATCTTCACATTGTGGTATTATTTGCACTGGCGGAAGAATGAAGCCAAAACGTCCTGTGTCACGAAATTCGATTGTGTACGACAGCTTGATATCCAGTTCACTGTAGGCCCAATCGTTGGTGGCGCCAGATGCAAAATCTGAATTTATAAGAAATTAATTTAACACAATTTTTTTAGCTCAAACATGTTTAAACATAAACTTACACATTTCATTCGCTGTAGAGCCATAAGTATATTTTGTGCCATAGGGCAGCTCTTTGACTGCATCCGAGTAAGCCTTTGCCAGAGCCATTAAATCTTCATGATTTTCTGGAAATTCTGTCGTCCAACCATAAGGCGATAATATCACTTGACTATATGAATGAAAGGCAATCATAATATTGAGACGTTCCTTAATGCTGGCAACATAATCGGCGATGGCTTTGACCTCCGGTTCTGAAAAGGGCTGCGGTCCGGCATAATCCTCAGCGCAAGGATTCGTTGAAGAACCACCGTTCTCCAACCAATGCGAATTATAGTTACGATTCGGATCAGCGCCTATGCACGCTGAGCCCTCTACTGGTTGGCGAGTCTTGCGCCACATGCGATTCTGATATGAGAAAATGATAACAAATAGGCAGTTAAGAAGATTGAAAATGATTCAGTTTTGACTCTAGATTGCATACCGTTTCGTGAGTGTACGCAAAGCCATCCACATTTAAGACTGGCACAATATACCAGTCATGATTCTCCGCCAAACTGCGAACTTCAGCGTCAGTGGACGTCAGCAACTCATTGATTAACCAAGTGGCCGTGGCAGAGGTGATCCATTCACGTGCATGTATATTGGATTCGATGAAGATACCAGGATTGCCCTCTTTGTAAGAAATCTTAATTCCACGTATCTTACGTCCTTCATACGATATGCCAATATCGATTCCACTTGTAACTGCGGGGTATTTTGCCAGTATTTCATCTAGGAATGCTTCAATGGCTGATAAAGGATAATAGCGTGTCCAGCCAAAAGTGCTATCGTCTGCAGATTTTGGGGATTCTTCTCCATCGATTAGGCTATGGGGCAAGTCTATTATTTCTTATGCCTGAATTTGTATGGTGACATTCTGTCGGAAATTTACCTTTGCACATTGGAGACCATAACATCCAAAGGCAGGCTATAGCTTCTCGTATAGTTTTGTAGATGTATAAGTTTTTCAGGACTGACCATAATATGCACCTCTTTATTGCTGCTGTGCCATAAATTAAACTGGAATTGATGGTAAATATGTTATCAGTAAGAGACAGCTGTTACTTCAATGTGTACACACATCGCCAGTTTGTTACGTGCCGTCACATTGAATTCTGATATGAAAATGTTGGTCATACTCGTAGTAATAACTTCTCATTTCTCTGATAATCAGTTTCGCAGTGAAAAATTTAGGAAAATCACTTACATGCTTTGAGTTTGTAGCTAATTTTTCTACCATTTTTCGCTGTTCCACATTTCGCGTTCGAATTTTGAATACTTTGTAGTTATCATAGCGAACTTTTGAGGCACTTCCAAAGGCCGCTAGAATGGTTAAAATAACCGACACCAATATCAAGGCCTTCATCGTGGCACAGTGGCTTTTCTAATAGAACTAAATTCATCCGGTAAGATTGCAGTCTTTAAGTATTTTCGTTAATCGATTTTTTACTACTATCAATCTGTTTATCTGCGATATGCAGCTGATAAGAATTTTTATAGCTTTTGAGCAGCGATTAACACTTACCTATGCACGCTATTCAAAGATTAAGCTCTACCCATAATTGCGGCGAACGACGGTAAAGCGGTCGGCGGTAAGTGAGCAACGGTTCAATTGCCGCAGTGAAATCCGTCAGGTTGGTTGGTTGGTTCTAGTGGCGAGTCTCCTGCGACTCCAATTAGCGCTGATGCGCCGTTTTGATACCACAACTCGTGAATTATCCAATGAAGTATGTATTACAGAAAATGTTTGAATGTGCTTATAGAGTATAGTTGGAGTCCC
>JAPVRG010222053.1:14095-40512 GCA_029783565.1 Rhagoletis cerasi | reverse complement strand
AATAATAATAATTATAATAGATTGGCGCTTACACATATGTTAGTGTTTGGCCGAGCTTCTCCTCCGATTTGTGGCGTGCGCCTTGATGTTGTCACACAGTTTAACGCCGACTCCGAACGGCGATTGTATTTTTGTGAGAAGCTTTTTCATGTCAGAAATACCCTCGGAGGTTTGCCATTGCCTGCCGAGGGGCGACCGCTGTTAAGAAATAACCTTTTTTCTAAATTTCTTTGCGATGTTGCTTTGGCCAGGGCTTGAACCCAGGCCTGCGGAGCGGAAGCGCGCACTGCTTACCACTACACCACAGCGTTACTTTATCTCTCAGAAATAAAAATTAATATTTGAGTTTTATTTCTTTCGCCAGATCAGAGCGCCGTATGTTAAGATGGATCTTATGATCACAGCATATATCCACATCATAAGTTAAGATTTTAGTTCCTAGTTTCTGCTGATGATTCTCTGATTCGACATTGATTTTCCAACTAAGCTTGTGTACATTGAGGCTGTGGGTACTTTGCGCTTTGGCGAATATGTTACCACAAAAACTCTTGTACTTCAAAATACTTTTGCTTTCCTTCCAGGCAGTCAGTTCGTTGCTAGATACTGAAATTCTAATGTTTTTTTTTTCAATTTCGGCCGTTCGTTGCCCTTTGGCCTGCGAACACATACAGTAATCACAAACACATAGACGGCGGCTACTATACATATGCAGCGATTGCAATTTTTTGTACCTTCTTTCATAGGCGCCTAAATGTATTTGTCTCGTTTTGCCTATCACATCGAGATACGAGTTGAAGTTTTTCATATGCCGCCAGCTTTGTTGATTTGCAGCAAATAATTAAATTCATCTTGTTGGCCATATTAGGTTGTACCTGTAGTCTTTGGTAGTCACAATAGGTCCCTAAGCCTGGAAAGAGCCATCTGATTTGCAGATTTCACACTCGAAACGGTATAACATAACAGCAATAACCATTAAGCAACAAAAACTGCAATAAACATTTGCTGTCAGGCGCATTTGTGCCCATGCAAGAGTATATATGTATGTATGCATGTACCTGTATGTGCCTGTGCTTTTCTTTCCCCAGCAAATGCGGCGACTAATCAAATTTATTATTACACTACGCCGTCCTATCTATCTGCTGTGTCTGTATCGAAAACACTACACAGCTCCACTCGTACTAAATACACGCTGTCTGCCTCAAGCCTTGACTTTGAGACTATGTACTTGTATGCACATATATGCCACTTCTTACCGCTCTTCACGCTCCAATACTCGTATCACTGCATACTAAATTTAATTAGCACACAGTAGTGTGTATAATAAATGTAGACTTTTGATATAACAACTTCCACTTCTACTGCCACTACAGATTATAGCGATTTCTGTTGGCCTTACTGCCGGTAAGGCTTCGAAATTTTCAGCCAGCCTTTACTAATACATACTCCTCGTACATTTATACTCTCTCCTGAAACTGTGATCCTGCCTTGGTATGGCTACTGCGCTGCTGGTTTTATAGCTTGATTGCCTATTTGCTTTAGAAATATCACTTTGACTTTTTATTGGCCATATGAATGGTTGCTGTTAAAAAATTCATGCGCTAAATATTTGATTTTACCAAAATATGCTTGTAATAAAATATTGTAGAGAGTTAGTGAGGCGAGATATGTGCACAAGGCAATAAAGGTGCATATGCACTGAGTGTATTTTATGTATGTACATATGTATGGAAGTGTGCATGCTTGGTGTTGGAAAAAAGGTCCTTGAATATTTGTTTGTAGATTTTGTGGCTATAAAATTTTGAGTGGCAGCAATTTTGACTCCTGTCTGCAAGGTGAAGTATGCTCAGTATGGTTTCAAATATTTGTGCGGTAATTTAAAATTTTCATTAGAATCTTTATGGAGAATAACTATTAAGACTAGTATGCGTATATTTGTCACTCATATGATTTTATAAAAAAAAATTGTTTTTGGTCTCAAGTTTATTTTTATTTTTTGCAGTTACTATGCCTTAAGAATTCATATTGCCTATTTTATCATAATTTGCAAAAAAATTGAAAATTGCTTTAAATAAATACCAAGTTTTTACGTAATAAATTCTCACACACACTTCTACATAATTTTTTCTTTTCTTCTTATTTCAGGTAAGCAAAAAAGTGCTCAATTGATATGACAGACATTCTCTGGTAAGCTTCAATAAGAAAAAAGTATGTAAAACATGAAAAACTTCCTTAGATGTACTTAAGATCTATTCAAGAAAAACTGCTACACGTAAAAAATTAAGAAAAAAATTACTAAAATGTAAAAAAAAAAATTATTAATGACAGTCCAATTCCAACGCGTCACAAAATTCACTTTTTCTTCACTGTTGGAATAGCTACAAATCCCAACGATCCTGTCGCTCGGGAGGTTTCTCGGCTTTTTGGTAATATTTCTAAGTTGAAGAATTTAGTCCTTCTGTTATCGTCCGTATTTGCCCAGTAATGTTGCGCTTCCTTCTTCACGCAGATACAGTAGTTTCGCGAAGACCATGGCAAACCAATAAATGTCCCTGGGCCCATAAATACCTGCAAAGCCCTTTTCCTGCCGAGAATATCTCTCACTTCATTTTGCCCATGACTTCACTGTGTCTTGGTACCCAAATGAGGTAAACCCGGTTTCTGGATGCCAAGAGTAGTAAGAGCTGAAGGCATTCCCACATCAGCTGGTGGAGGTGACCGCATGTGCTTTCAAGGGAATGAGCGCCATCCTGCTGTTCGAGTGTTTCTGCCTTCTGTCTTGGACATAGCTAAATGGAATGTACCTAGAAATCTTCTGACTTGTACACCATACACCCATCCTCGGCATCATAGTCGGTATTGGAGCCATCAGTATACCAGATTCGGCTATCCATGCCCAAGTTTGTTCTATTTGGGAAAAAGACCTTAGAATTGTGGGTATATTTTACCTCGGAAGACATAAGTCAACGAAGCTAATGCGAAGCCCTTCCTCCTTCCTCCTTGTTCTCGAACCCTAACAGTGGATGGCGATAGCTTCTTATCCTTTGCACTGCCACCTGAGATGAATAATAATAATAGATTGACGCTTACACAAGTTGTTAGTGTTTGGCCGAGCTTCTCCTCCAATTTCTGGCATGCGCCTTGATGTTGTCACACAAAGAGAAGGGACCTATGGATGGACCCACAGTTTTATTTACGCTGACTCCGAACGGCGATTGTATTTTATGAGAAGCTTTTTCATGACAGAAAAACACTCGGATGTTTGCCATTGCCTGCCGAGGGGCGAGGGCTTGAACCCAGGCTCCACGGTGTGGCAGTGTGCACTTTTAACCTCGACACCACCGCGGCCGCTGACCCTTGCACTAAATAGTAGAGTCTCTTTCTTAATTAGAAGCGCCTCGAGAGCCGCGGTTTGTTGTTGAAGTTTGCTAAGCTACAATGCGCGTACTAAATTTTTTTAGAACACGAATATTAAAATGGGTTTAGAAATGCTTTCGTACATCCAGCTGACAAATTTTGCTCTGATCCTTCAGTTTATGCCCGTTCGAAGCTGACATTTTTCTGTCCTAGAGTAGGAGTGATTGGAGATGTAAGGACGCTTGGTATCCACAAAATGGATTTAAAAGTTTAGGAAGTTTACTGCAAAAAGTACATTTCCAAGGTATAAGTTTTAAACTTTCACTATACTATAGAAAAATTAATTCTCCGAAGGTGCACATTTTAGGCTTTCTTTGCTCTAACAATCACATTTAAAATCCTAAAGTATGAATATGAAACCTCTTTTGGATTAAAAATAATATTTGGCCTTTTCAATGCCAAAGCCAAAACTAAAAGGCAAATAATTGCTTTTCTCACAAGTGTCGGCTGTGGCGTCGCGTGAAGGCGACTGCTTCTGGTTCTGAGATCGCAGGTTGGAGTCCGATTTTAGGTAAGACTTTTCAAATTAAATCAATGTAAGTTAAGTTGAATTATTTAAATTTAAATATGTAAAATGAAAAGAATTTAATTTCATTTGGAAATAAACCGTAATACTTTATCATCAGAATTAAATTAAAAAAATATTTTTTTTTAAAGACAATTTTAAAACTATAATAAAAAACATGAATTAAAAAAATTTAATAAAAAAAAATTTCACTGCACCAGGATTTGAACCTCGGACCTCTGGAATAGAGCAGTATTGCTTTTCTCACTCTGCCATTGTGACTGTTGGAGCGGCGCGATCAAAATGACATATTTATTCCTTTCACGGACTTAAAAAATAGTCAAACTCTGGACTAAAATTTAAAACTCAAAAGACTAAAGGATGTTTGCATTGTCCAAAGTTTAAACTTTAGTATTTTTTCGGTCGTTCCTATATACAGACCAAAAAAGTTTAAATTCTAAGCAAACATTTCTAACCGTGTAGGACGCTGATCGGCAACAAAAGTGCTCAGGCTGCTAGCGTATGTGGGTTTGTTGAAGAGTGCTCTTAGAGACCGAGCGTGAGAGTTGGGTGGTGGACCTTCATACTCTCTGTTGTTAAGGTAGATTTTCGACTTTGATCTTTCTCTTAAATGCACAAAAAATTGTGGACAAAAGCCGACTATGGACATTCAACGACCTTGGGTCAACTTAAGAGTGGATGGCATAACGCGATCAAATCTGACTGATTTGCCTGGCGGGTCACCATTACATTATTCTGGGACTTCCACTGCATGACTCTTGTATGGATTCTAAACAGGAAAGCACGGTATGTTGACCTACCGCCGGGAAAGGGTGGTATTCCAATCTACAAATTATGCCTGTACGAAAGGAAAGGAAAGTAGTTGCTTGTTCCTAGTTGGAGACCTGCTTATCAGGTAATCATATCAACGTCATCTTGTTATGTATGTTCTCCCGGAAAAGCTCAGAAATGCATAGCAAAAAAAAAAAATACACCTGAACCAAGCAGGACAACTGTTAAGTCTCACACTTTTTTTTTGGGCGAGGTTAGACAGCACCTTTCAAGTAGTAAGCGTACTTCCCGCGCCACTAAAGTGCACTTTGTTATTTCGTAATGCTTTTCGGGATGAAGAAGAGAATGAATTGATTTACCATTTTCTATATCGATGTGGAGCTCTTCCAAGCCAAAGCGTCTTAAGCACTAGCATTCTCGGTTTCTCACAAGACTAGCTGAGTTATCAGAAGAAACACTACCGGACTTGCTTAGTTTCATTTGGGGGCAGTAAGTGGTTTAAAACTGGTTTTACGGAGACTATAATGAATATTTGGAATAATCTCGGTTAGAGGAATGTGCCTGTTTCTGCCACTCTCAGAGGACAACCGCAATAGATAAATATGTCTCCGGTTGAAAGTATATTGCCCGCATTTTATACACGCCTTCCAAACCCGACCTAACTTAACCTATCCTAATCTCATGTAACTATATCTTAGGCGCAACAGGAAAGTTGACCATGCCAATATTTGGTCCTTGCATTTTACAACATGGTCCATTTGTTTGTTTTTTCATATGGGTACAGCTGAATTCTTTTATGCTAAAATTTGTTTTTACAGACTACCATGCAATTGCTTTTATGGCGAGAGCAGAGATAAGTTATCTTTTAGAGCCTCCTCGATCTTTACCATCAGCGACATAGTTGTAAATGAGCTAAAAAATCTCGTTTGAACGCGAATACTGGAGGCGAGCTTGCTCACTAAAGTCAATGACAGTACCACCTCCTTTCTACCACAAGTTAGATAACAAATTTGCTCTTATTTATATAGCAGTTATAGGAGAAAAAGTAGGAGGTACTGGTATTATACTAAAAATTTTGGTCTTTTTAATTGGAAATAGCCTTTGGAGAGTTCTAAGCCCAGCATATGTACAATCAGATTCGAAGGCAGTTTTCTATCAGCCATTGTCGCAATTTTCACAAGTTCGATTCTCGAATAACACAGTGCAACAAAATTTAAGGAGGATTTTTTGCCTGTCGTACAGTGTAATAAAAAAAATTTCAATCGATCAATGACTCTGAATAAACTACATACATACATAAATACTCTTTCAGTTGCAGCATTGTCTTTGCTACTACATAGTATCCATTTTTCATTTAATTATTATTTTTTTGCTTCCTCATCGCTTTTAATGTAAAAAAATTCAGCATAGACGAGTTGTTCAATAAAACCGAAAAGAGTTATTACATACTTGTCGCCTATTAAGTAATTTCTTCTTACTCCGGGTTCCATTACCACGAATAAAGCTAAGAACATACAGCTACACTGGCACAGCAATTGCCCTTTTGCGACCATTTCCAAAACTGTTCAATTGTCCGTACACATTCCCTTTGGTCTTGTGCGCGCGCATAATTTACGAGCTACTTTAATAAGCTATACTTTCAACATTTTCAGCAATTAAACGTTAATAAAAATTATAACTTATAAAAGAAACATAAATTTATGGCAATCAGATGAGCTGAGCTGAGTTGAGCTGCGTTGGGCTGAGTTGAGAAGTGCCGTGTGTTTGTGTAAAGCGAGCAGGCGGGAATGAGATGTCGGAAAATGCCATAAACATGAATGACATAATTGCATGGAAAATATAATTTATGTTCGAGTATATGCTTGTTTATGTATGCAGATATTTATTTACTTGTATTTATACATGTGGAGTTGTCAATGTTCACGTATGCGTATAAAAATATTTATTTAAGTCCTTTACTGTATACCCTGTAGGATAAAAAATAAGACTGCTGATTTCTCTTAGAGTAGTGAGTGGTCTAATATTGAATTACATAGATACTTAATTTTGAATGAATGGGCCACTTAACCTAAGAATTTGGCAGCCTGTTCAAAATACTACAACTGAAATGTATGTCTAGCAGATTGGCTAGATTCTCTTCAAGGCTCTAATTGATCTTACTCCTTCTCATTCTAAAAGACGTCTTTATAATAATCTCAGAACCTGTCAGATAATTAAAGACGGTTCAAATAATAGCTACAGCCACTAGTCTGAAGCCATATTACGGACTGTAACTCGGATTTGACCAGTCAAAGTGTCGATAGTGTGCACCTGAAAGAGCTTACCAAGGTGTGGTTGAGTTACCTAATGTCTTCGGTGACTTTTGTGGATCTAGCTTTGAAATTTGTCTTAAGTTTCAGTCACATTGCGATCGTTTAGAAAAGGATAGTTTTTTCCCTCAATCAAAGAAAGATGATTATGTTCTAGCGAATAGGAACAACCCAATTAGTATGTGGAAGACAAGAAGACGATATCTCGACTTGATTTTTGAAGATGCTCTCATTTCCGACTAAAAGAAATTACTTGAAACGATATTTGAACCATATCAATATCTTGACTTCGAAAACTATACATATACCTCTAGTCCACAGCGGCTTTCAAATTTTCTTTTCTGTCACAAAATGACAAAATGAGGAACCAGCGTCAATGGAATGCAAGTTTCAGGTATTGCCTAGACCAGGGGTGCTCAACAAATTTCAGTTACTGAGCCAAACCACAACAACGTCAATATCAATTACAACAACATCGTTTTGGGAATTACAAAAAATATTTCAATCTCAAACTAACAGACCAATGATGCAAACATACGGCTGAACAAATGCGAGCCAACGCGAGGCAGCAGTGAATGAATGTCGATCGATTTTTGTCCCGTTTGTTTTCCACGAATTCTGTATTTGTTGTAAGTGAGCCACAGCGATGTTGTTGTGAGCCAACTGAGCCAATTGAGCTACTGGATGAGCATGCCTGGCCTCGACCATGCCGATAGAGTTTTCGTTTACCAGAATTATCTTTAATATTCCGCGCAGTAAACTGTATAGTTGGTAATGATCATATAAGTGATCACATGCCTTAAATCTCTAGGTGAGCTCTTTTAACTCCTAAGTTTTATTCAGGAGTTTTGCTAGGCGCGGATGCATTTAATTTCGATCGCCTAAAATTTCTTAAATAATGGCAGGTGTGCTTAAAAATATGCAACATAAAAGCCCAATCAAGCGTATCTCGCATAAAAATGTTCCTTTGGAGATATTGCATACTTTTGGGCCCACCTGTTATTCCATTAAAGATTATTGGAGTTCAAAATTTAGCATAACGACAGCTGAAAAATATGTTCAAAGAAATGAAGTGCCCTAAAGCTAATCACAATTCGAAGTTTGAGGAAGCAGCAGAAACATTGTATCCTGGAAAACATGCACAGAGGTTAGGTTAGGTTATTCTGGCTGGCTGATCGCTCCACATAGACCAATGGGTCCCTAGTGATGCCAGATGGAGATAGATACATTGATAGAATTGGTTATCTATGTTCGAAGTATACATCATTTAGGATGTTAACGCTTTATAAGAATTTCAACAGTGCTTGAAGCCCAAGTGTTGTCACGTCTTCAAGATTATTAAACTCTGGAGCTCCAAGATATTTCAGCCGCGTTTTTGATACAGCAGGACAATGGCATAGGATGTGGTCTAGGGCCTCCCTAGTTCCCGTCACCATGCACTTCCTGCAAGCTTCGCTGACAGTAGTCCCCATTTTACTTGCGTGCGCTGCCAACATGTTATATCCTGTTAGGACACCTATCATGGTTCTGCAGTCTCTTCGTGACAGCGATAGTATACACCGGGTTTGTGTCCCGTTTTCCAGTCTGCACATGACTTTAGAGATTTTGCATGTATTTAGCGCATACCATCTCAATAAAGTCTGCTTTTTCACCCTCTGGTCTATTTCGTTATAAAGATTTTTTAGCGGTTTCGGAATGTTATTCTCTTGTTCTAGAACCAAGTGAATTCCGCTCTTGGCAATCTCATCTACAACTTCGTTACCTGTAATGCCCTTGTGGCCGGGCATATTTAAGTTCTAAACAGTGGTTTCCAATCTGCGCAGCAACGCAATATGAAACAGAGTATTAGTTATTTTTATAATTTCGCTAGACTTCGGTGGCATTTTCTAAGCTTTTTGTACTGGAATGGAGGACTTGAAAAAGATTAAACAAGTGCAAAATGGACACTAAGCGCAAATAATGAATTAATTAACTATTTTTTCAACATTCTATTAATTGATCTCCAAATGATTTTTATCTGAGCTATAAATTAGCTTTAGATTAATCTGCGTTTTTATTCAGGCAGTTTTTGTTGGCCTTTGAAGACTTTAATGAATAAAAGTGCAAAAAACATGCAACATTGACGATGTCGACAAATATAGAGGTATGGATACCGGTTACGATAAATTAATAAGTTCAGTTACAGGAATGATGATAAAGATTTAGATACCGATATCGGCGAAAATTAAGCCGATACCTACGTACATCAGTATTAATATTCCGGAAACTTTAGTAGTCTTACAGGTCTTTAAAGAATGAATATACAAAAATAGATATGTTGCGCGGAGGATAAATGTAAGTAAAAATTGCTGAATATCGATTACTGTACAAAATCTATAAAAAAATTTTTGAATCAGCGGAAACGATAACTAAATCGATATAACATAATTTTCTTAATCTTTTCGTAAGAATTTTCGTAAGCTTCACGCTTTTAACGACTGGAAATGCCAATTATGATGGGATCTGCAGATATCGATTAATATATAGAGAAATTCATATCGAAAACGACAGCGTATCGATAACACGAATGAAAATGATGTCGACAAATTTAACCAAAACTTGAAAAGTTATGATGTTTATAGAGATATTGATATCGATAGCAATTATTGAAGGGATAACAATCTGGATTTAACGACTCAAAATGTTAATCCGGAACCATTAATCTACCGATATCGATTAATATAGAGACATTTATATCGATAACGACAGCGTATCGATAACACAAATGTAAGCGGCGTCGATAAATTTAAAGAACGATACAAAATATGAAGTATATAAAGTTATCGGCTTAGAAAGCAATGATTGAAACGCTAATAATATCGATGTATTTAAGACAAACTTTTTTTTTTATTTTCGTTAAATTTTTTTGTAAAGTTCAATATTTTGACGACAGAAAATGCTAAAACGGAATTATGAAGTTGCCGATATAGATTAATAAAAAGATATTTATGGCTATCGATAACACGAATGAAAGCGTTATCGATAAATTTAACGAAAACGATAAAAGTTTATATTGTTTATAAATATAGCGATTTCGAAAGCAACAATTGAACCGATAACAATAACGATAAAAATTGTTTGAATATTTTATGCAAATTTATTAAATTTCAACGATTGCAAATAAAAACGAACGTGTAACTCTGACGTTATCGGCTAATGTAGAGCAAAGGATATCGATAACGGTCGATTATCGATAGCAGTAGTGCAAAATTGCCGACAAACTTAACGAAAGCGAAAATATTTGCCATGTCAACATTCCGATAAATAAATCGATATCGAAAGTGGCATGATAAGCGATAAATGTTTTAATTTTGATTGCAGTAATCATTACAAAACTGATTGTGATAATATTTATGATATCGATAACTATAAATACAATATCGACAATTATATCGATATGAATAATTGTAACGAATTTCTTTGCTTAAATAAATCTTTTCAAACCCGTTATAGAAAACATATTTTTCCTGCAGGGCAATATGCATTTCGCCTTATTAAAGCTGGTGTGACACATTTCATTAAAAAATTTTCAACACACACGTATGAACATAAACTGACGCGTGTGCGTTTCCGCAGGCTGTGGGACAGCAAAACATGGCGCATATTTACTTATTACCGAACAATATTTGTATAAATCATAATAAATTAATTTAACACATTTGCACAAGCAGTGAAAATAACATGAAGCAAAATGAAAGCGGATGAAAAATATACAAAAATACCAAAATAACAGCAAAATAATAAAAAAAATATAAAAATTCAAATAAAAGAAATTCAATGTATGAGCAACATAAAAGGCAGCGACAACAATCACGACGCCTGGCATGCATTCATTAACGCTGCTACAAATACGATGATTTATAAAGGCATTCACACGCGTACCACCACCAACACCTGCACACGCACTTCCGTACGTAAACACAGGCATGCCTACGCAAGCAAATTCACACCCACAATCCTTGTAGGTGTATCATTTCAACACCGCCATCAAACGGCAACGACGTGCAATCGCCTCGAGCGACCGACCAACCGACCGGCTGACTGACGATCGCTTTTGGCTTTCGAGTGCCGCCTGCGAGTCTGGCTTGTCGACTGCTGCGCACGACCAAGTGGCGCTGAATGCGCCTGAATGCTGAGTGGTGGTGGTGCGGTTGAGTGATGAACGCGACGGCGGCGGCGGCGGGGGCGGCTGGGAATCGTCGTCGTTACATTAATGCGGCGAATAATGTTTTGCAATACATTCAGTGCCAATTATCGGTGAACAATACTATGCCACTACCATCGCCACCGGCAAATGCCACCTGCGCGGACGGCGCGCCTCAGCAGCCCACCACAAAGACAGAATAACAAGGAATTTGTATATTTAGTGCATGCGTGTGCATATATATTTGTTATTGTGGGAGTAATGAAACATCTCATTGAAGCCCAGTAGCTTTGTGCGTAATTTGCGATTGTATTGCTATTTAAGTTTTATGCTTTTTTTTGCGATTTTACTTTTATTGCATACATTTTGCGGGTTTCAAGTTGAAAAAATGCCAAACGAAAAATGGACAATGCCGTAAAAAAGATAACATTACAAACAGAAACAAAAAAAAAAAAACGCGCAATAAATTTATGACATATCAAGGACGCTCGCTGTTGAGTGCATTACGCACGTCGCTAACACAAATATTTTGTAGTCTTTCTTTTTTTATCTAAATAGATGTAGGCAATAATTGCAGTGCTTTAACAACGTATTGTATTTAAAAGAAATATATAGATTTATGTGTATATATTAATTTATTAATCAATCGCATTGGTAATGACGACGAGCGACGACCAACTGTGTCGACTGCGACCACGGCGACGTGTTGGCCGTGTTTTTCCGTTGACGGCAGCGATGGTAAACAATAACCGCATTGTCTGTTGTTAATAATTAAATGTTATAAGTGTTTTAATTTTGGAATTTGCATATAAAATTGATTTTGCTAATGAGTCACATTCATTCACTTCACATTCCTTTATTGCTCGTTGCTCATACGCCATGGCTGACGTGCGCTCATTGAAGGCATATTTAAGTACATACATACATACATGCACATATAGGGGGAAAATATGTAAACAATTGCAATGTTATGAGATTGATTAAGTACTTTGCATAACTAATGATTGCAGTTAAAATTTTTTTTTTTCAGAATACAAACAGAGATAATGGAAAAATGTGAGTAGAGAGTAATATTTCGAATGAGTAAAGGTCTGAAAAGAATTTAATTTTTGGGGTTTCCATTCAATTTCCCGCCTCTTAAGCCTGTGTGGTTGTCCTGAAGCTAATCAGCAGCTCTGATTTTTTATTGCTTACTTTAAGATGCCCCTGAGTGTCTTGAAACCATTCATCATTGACCCCGTTGTCACATACAATGCCACCTCAGCTATCCTGATTTAAGTTCTACTAATTCATTATTTCTAAAAGCAGCTATCGATAATCAAAGTTATCAGCAAAGAATTCCAAGTTGAATATATTGACAAGTCGGCAATCGAGCAACATTTAAAGCCTTGAACTCATTCCAAATAGCGGAGCGTTAAAAAATTCTCGGAAATAAATGACTTTCAGGCTTTGAGATTTTTGGTACCAATAATAGAGCTGATGCAGAACCCAACGGAGAGAGTGTGCTCCTAAGCCTCTAAGAAGGTAGCAGAACTCGCAGTTTGGCAAATATCAAAGAGAGAGAAAAAAAAACGAAGCTCGACAGCCTTGAACCTCTACCATACCCCCAGTTGGCTGTGAAATCTCAGTATTCATTTGTTGACAAACTTTGCGATTTCGAACGTAATTTGCAATTTTCGACTTCAGTCTTGGCCAGTAAAGCTTCTAAGAGACTGGGGCTCTTTCTGACGCCCATATAGTAAGCCAACGGAATGATTGTGATATTGCTTCAAAACCTCGGATCTATCTTCTCGCTTTACTACCTTCTTAGCTATCAAGAAAATTACTATAAACATAAGCGAAATTCAGCCTAATGAATTTGTAGAGGTAGCCACCTTCACTCTCTAGGCTGGCTCTACCAAAAGAATCATCTTTAAAAACCAAGGGTCACTAGGAGAAACCTCAACAACCTGCACAGTACGGGACAACTTATCCGGTACCGCATGTTCCTTGCGCTTCCGATGAACAATCTGCAAATTATACTGCTGAATAAAGCCGAACTCGCCAAGTGACCCCACACCAATGAATAATGATCCCTAACAACAGTTTACTTAGCACCCTCTTCATATGTTCGCAGTTTCTCAGCTGCCCTCAAAGCTGCCATAGACTTCTTCACCGTAGTTGAGTAATATCTCTCAACCATATTCAAAGACCTATAGAAATAAGCTATGACCTTTTCAACGTCTTCAACACTCTGAGTTAAAACTGCCCCTGTATCGAAATCAGATTAAGAAAGGCCCCCAAAATTTGGACAGCTCAAAGGCAGTGCTGTCACCAGGCGCTCCTTCGCCTCTCTAACCTCTCCAAAGCTCTTTTCACAATCTTCGTTCCACTTCAACGTTCTAATCATTTTCTGTGTTAAGTTGATGGGAGGCGTAAAAAATTCTTCAAAGCCTTTAATGAACCTACCGTACTAGGACAATATACCTTATTTCTCTGGATCTATGTACGTGACAATCGCTCTTATCTACCACGTAGTCTACATACTTTAAATCTGACCTATAGAAATTGCACTTGTCCCTACTCAATCTTAGGTCTGCTTTAGCCAACCTATCAAAGAGTTGTGAAGAGCCTAGACTTCTAACAGGCAGACTTAATGTTCAGGCAGGACAAGAACTTGGCGTAGCTTATTTGTCTAAGGTCGCCGAAACATCAGCTAGGGAATAACAATCCTTCACTGTACTACACTTATTAAAAACCTTATAGTCTCCTCAAAATCTAAACGATCCGTCGTTCTTCCTAATCATAACTACAGGCGACGACCAAGAACTGTGCGATTTCCCAAAGACGCCCATGTGAGAAATATTCTTTAAATCCTCATCCATACGACGTTCGACGTTCGGCTTCTGCTACGGTTGAAAAAGTGGCTACCGCGTCCTCATCAAATAAATGGTGATATCCGCCTCGGTCCAAAAATCGACACTAAGGCCTCTCCTGTCCACTTAAACTCACTCGACGAATACTTGGTCGCACCCCATCGAAACAGCACGTTCTCAGCAGCTACCGTTAGTTGATATAGACGAAAAGGATTTATGAACTATCCGATTTAGGCAGAGCTTCTTAGTGCCGCTACATCAACAATAGGCTTTCCAGGTGGACCGACTTGCCCTCCACCTCGATTAGCAATGAAACCGAATCTCACACTGAAATGTGGCCTCCATCCGCCAACCTAGCTTTCAAGGAATTCTGAGGAGTTTACACCTTAATGCCCTATGATCATAAATGTGATCATTTATGTCCAAATACGGACGCTTGTTGGAGCCGTCCATCACCAAGTAATGTGATAAACGATTACCAGAAAAGTCAAAACCTACTTTAGCCAGCAGGCAGCTAGCAGAATTACTAACTCGCTTTACTATACCACCCGATCTGCTCTACTTCGCATTTTCGACGCTTGATTCCTCATCTAACCTAACCTCCAACCTGATCGGGTTGCGGCGCCGCTGATGACCCTCAACCCGTGCTACGTTGAGTATCCCGGCTGTTTCGCGTCATGGCCCTAGGCATACCAGAGCCGTAGCACTTAATCGTCTCCCTTAAATCCACCGAAAAATGTCCATACCACTGGCAGTTGAAGCACCGGATCCATGTGGAGAGAGACTTGGCTCCACTTGGCATTTGCAATTTGTGTCCGCCGTGCTTTATTGAAATAGCAAAATTCGTTTAGGCGGCTATAGAGGCAAACAAGACAGAAAAAAAATTCTGATGTTAGAATGCATCTCTGATTTGCGATTTGCATCCGATTGTTTGCCCCGGATTGGTACCAAAAACTGTTCTTTCTTAAAAAGCGGAGCTGAACTTTCGGCGGTTAGGAGATTTTGATATATAGATTCTTACACCAAGTTGGCGCCTGTCGCACCCCCTATCCGATCAATAATTAGCACCCCTGATTCGCTAAACCTTCTCACTTAGGCCTCCAGAGTGTTAATGTTGCGGGGGCAGCCTATTATTTGGCTATTCAGCATACTGCGGCCAATGCTCCTTTACCACGCTGATGGCGCTCAATGTTTGCTTTGAAGCGACTGCTGAGCCGACTGCTGACGGACCCCTTTGCCCCTGGCTCTCTTCGGAGCACTATTCGGAGTTAAGTCTAACGAGTAATAGTTTTGGTTGCAGCGTACAATGACTTTGATACTGCAATGCCCTGCTTGGCGGAGCCAGCAGACAATGATCCCATTTAATCTCGCGGCGAGGTAGAAGTGCTTAGCTAGTAGTTAACGATTAATTACGATGGCCCGAGGGTATCCTCATTTTTTGTAGTACCTAATATCGGATTTGGACTGTCTCATTTAACTTGACTGAAATAGCATTGTACTAACGATTCCTAGGCCAGGGAATTTTCTTGTAAGATACCTAAGAGTCCAGTTCAAGCTTTACCGCGGTTTGTTTTGGGATGATTACTTCCGGATGGTTCTGCCATCTGTGTCGGGCCCCTAAGCATATGTTTTACTGTGGGCCTTGCTCCAGCTGACGACGTGTTAGCCTCTGCGATAACTGCTGAACGTATTCTTGGTCGCGATAGTAGCCGGAATTTCGTAGTTTAATACTCAAAGTATGCAAATTTTAGTCTCAGGGCTTTGTAGCAAAACATATGTGGCTGACTAGGCGCTTGCCTAGTGTATAGTTTAGCAGGTATTGGCACCTTAAATGTATGCAATATTAGTTGTTAAAAACAAAATTATTTGCGTTTTATTAGTTTATTAAATACATACTCATCGTATTCAATTTTCAACCGTCTCATGACAAAATTTATATTGTTATTAAAAACTATAAATAAATTCCTTCTTTGGCTCTATCTGTATACACATCTTCCAATCAATTCTAATTCTAGGCACTTAATGGAACGTTTCTTAATTCCCACTAATAGTTACTTTCTTTCCTTAAAATTTTAAAAATCCTATCTGCAATTACGTAAAAAAATCGACAGAAATGGTTGTAAGTCAACCAGCCGACATCCTCGTAGACTGTCCAGCAACAGCGAGCGCGTTTCAATATCCAATGAGTGGTTATCGCTTAATCGCTACATTACTTACGTCTTCTTTGCCTTTTCGCGTTCAGCTTCCTTAAAAACCAACCAAAATTTCAACTCTGTCCACTAGTGTACAACACTCTTGAGCTAACAAGGCAGTCTTGCAAACGCGCCAGCGACTTGAGCAACAGACAAATGCCACTCCATAATAATTCCACTCGACATTCATCATTGCAGCTCACGCGCGGTTGTTTGCAGAGGACGTCGAACGTCGTATAGAGGGCAAGCGCCATTGATTTCACATTCACCATCAACGTCCGTCGCTTAAAATTTGCCATTTGCAAATACCATTTCTGCTTGCCCAAGTCGGGGAAGCTGCTTTCCCACTATCACGTCGTACTTCTCCTTTTCGCCTCGTTGCTTCATCCTTTTTGGCGCGCTAATTCCACTTGCTTTGCTTCGTTTCCTTTGAATTTGCATAGAATTTATGCGCGCACAAGCCTTGAAGTTTAGAAGTGAAAGTTTCATAATTCATGTCTGTCCTTCGAAGTGCTGCTGCCGCCCTTTCCCTTGTATCTGCCAGCGCCACAGCGCAGTGATTTAAGCGGAAATGAAAATGCGCGCCCAATGCGCTGTTGGGACAACTTTCATTTCGCGATTGCCTTTCGCAATAATATTTCGTATTTTTTATTGTATATTTGTGGGCGTGTGTTTTTGGGTTGTAGCCCTTTTAACTATCTTCGCACTCTTCCTACAAACCCTTCGCTTTTGCGCCACGCACCCTGCTATTGCTCCACCCTTTACAGTTTTCCTCTCCCATTTTCGCTCTTCATTATGATTATTATGGCATTCCATATCTGCACGAAATCGATAGAAATGGCGGGCGCATCCGATTGCGTACTTAATTTATTCTCTTAATTTATTGAAGTCCGCAGTACCGTTGCATGCGTTGGTTCGAGTTTCGGCGCTTGGTTATTGGGTCGTTCGTGCGAAAGTTGTTCGCATTCCGCGCATTGATTACTTTATTTACGTTTTTGGTTTTCTTTTTTTGAGCTGCTCCGATTCAGCATTTGAGCGTAGCATGGTGTGGCGTGGCTGTGCAAAGGGGATGAGGTAGCGTGTCCTAAAATTTTCTACGATAATTAGTTATGCGCGCGTAGAAGACTTTTCGGTCGTCTATTAACATAATTAATATTTAGCGAACTTTGCTGGAATGATTCGTTGAAAGGAATCGAAAAAAATCCTGGCTAACAATTACTTAATTGATTGAGTTTACTAAGATGTTAAGAAAGAGGAAAGGCGGAAAAATACCAAAGATTTTATGATGTCCTAGAATTTTCATCTTTATAGTCTTCGAATTTTTAAGAAGACAGACAATAGATTAAGATATATTGAGCTTAGAGAGAGTGAGTGGTCATAAGCTATGGCGAAGTATGTTAAGGTGATGTGATTAGCAGATTTTTCTAATTAACGACTCTATTACCACGCCAATAAAAAGATAGACTATGACTATTGTTGTAACTACTGCGCCGAATATAAACATTGTTTCGTCGTTGTCGCACCCTCAATGGGTCTTAACAAAAACAATGACAGCTGTCATTACTAGAGCGCTTAAAATCAAGTTTTTGTGGCATAGTTTTAGACGCAGTAGTTAAAGCAATTGTTTTGTCATTAGCGTGGAAATAGGGCTTTAAGTGACATGTGGCCTCGGAATCCTATTTCCTAGTAGCTCTTTTACTGAAGGTCAATCTTTGTAGGTCGACATTAACAGAAAGATAATAGATTCATGTGCAAAGTGCATCAAAAGCAATTCGGATTCTTTTATATCAACTTTGTCTGTCTGCAGAATATCTCGTTGACCGGCACGAAAACTGAGCATGGTGTGTATAGTGAAAGATAGAAGGCTTACCATCTGGACTTTAAGCCACTAAACCTCCTACCGTCTTGCGTCATTCTCTTTCTAGTACTACCGTCAAGTATTTCGTTTGCAGATTTCTTCTATAAAAAGTTCAACGTTCGTTAAAGTCCGTAAAGTTGCATTGATCAACTTGAAGTCATCCTCTGTTCGTACGCTTTAAGTTTTAAGCAATCCACCTTTAATTCCCGCTCATCACAGTCACGTCTGCCTATTTTGTTACGCATCTTACCGCAGAGGATGCTTCTTTTTATACAAAATTAATTTGTTTATTTATTTTATTTATTTAAGTAAGTTAAGTGTAAGTACTAGGGTGTTCGATTATTCGCCTGTTTTCGAGAACCGGTTTTCGAGTTATTCGAAAAATGGCAATTTGGAAAAAACCCGGTTGCCCATTTTCAAATTGAGAAAAAACCGGATAAACCGGTTTTATTTTACCTGTTTTCTATACAGTAATAAGTACTGTTAGTAAGAAATCATCATCAAAATTATAATTTAACTGTTAAAGATAGATATAGTATTTTGGATTAAAAGTAAAGCACAAAAAAAATTTAAAAAAGTCCTTTGTCGGTAAAAACTCGAGAATGTGAAACCAAGTGCCTTGTGCATGAGACTACGCTATCCACTGAACCAGAATGCCTATGCAAGTTTAGAGGCATATTAATGTATGAAATAAAGGCGACTTTAAAATAAGTTTCAGGTTTTTTGGACAGATAATCCTTACCAAAAAGCTGCAACTAACTTTAGTGTCTACTTTATGTCGAATATATCCCATAGCCTATTATAGACAGGCCTTGAAGGACATTCATCGAGAATCAATCAACACATTCGTCAACTCTCGCCCCTTGAATTCCATCATCGCAGACCAACAACCACCTATCTCAGACGGAGAGCTCGCGTCGCTTCGTGAGACGCGCTATATTTCTAAACAACTCCATTCTGTATATTGTATATGGTCAAACTACTCTGCCTATTTTGAATAAGATGCCCTGACGACGCTAACCACCTCTTCACATGCCCACTCACATCAGCTCATATAATATACATTTCCCTTCATGTAGTCGATTCACTGATTTTGGTCGAGTTTAGTTAGCTGGTACAACAAAAACAACTTTTTACTTTTTTTTAGTAATTTTCTGCAGTGGGAAATGTTCCAGTATTCAGATATAGAATTACAAAAACTCTAGTTCCATTTTTAATAAATTAAATAAATTTTTAGAATTCTTTGATTCTGGTATATAAATAAACCCGGGTTTTCGATTGTAAAAAACCGGTTTACTCGGTATTCGAAAAATTAAGATTTAAAAAAAACCGGTTGAAATCGTACTTAGCTCTGTAGTTGTATCTCTGCGTAAATATTCGTACACTTGGGAAACGATGCTTTTCATTGTGAAGTTTGCTCTTTCTGGATTTTTGTGGCTGCTTATCAGAACGGCTTCCGTTTTTTCGGCTTGATTTACCTTGTGCTAGCAGTCCATTATTTTAAGACGCAATCGAAGCCTTATTTCTGCCAATCGTATTAGAGACTGTAATATTTTCTCCGGGTGTTACCTCTTCTAAGTCATTGCAGGCCAAGATCCCAGGGCTGCTAGACCTAACTTATTTTCGAAGTAACAAAATTTTAGAAATAAGTAATGTTGTGCATATGTATTTGGGAAGGCGGTTCTTTTACAGGTAGAAAAGGTGCGTAAAACGTTACTTACCTTTGATAAAATCGAAGCGCTGTTTTTTATCCATCGCGCATTTCATGTCAACCGGGCCGGGCCACCTAAATATCTCAAAAACGGTTATTTGTTCACCAAACTTTGCAAAGATAGCTTTGACTTGTGCTTTTTCATCTCAAAATTTTTCAGAATTACGATTTTTGTTTCAAAATGGCCGACCAAAATATCTCCAAAAACGTATATCAAAATGCTCAGAATGAAAAGAGAAATCGATTAAGTCATGTATGTATGTCTGTCCTTCCGTCCGTCCGTCCGTCTGGGCACACGATAAATCGAGTAAAAATTGAGATATCTCAATGAAACTTCTATTGGGATAAGAACGGATGGTATTGAAGATGGGGAAATCGGACAATAACCACTCCTACCTCCCATATAACGGTAGTTTGCAGAAATACAAACAATTCGATATTTTAGTAACTACTGAAGTTGATTGACACATTTGCCATGATATATTAACGAGCAATAAGAATATTATACATTTTTAAAAAAGGGGCGTAGCCACGCCCACTTATGGATTTACATATATGCATATCTCGGTAACCGGTAAATCAGAGAATAACCACGCACACTTTCCATATAACGGCAATTTACGGAATTACGAAATCTGTAATAAATCGGTAAAGCACCGTTTGCGTTATTCTACTTTTCATTCAACTTTTTGTTGAACGCCCTTTCAACTAATCGCTTTCAACAAAGTTCGTCACCAGCCAACTTTGAGCCCGTTCAATTTTTTTTTCGTGCAACCATGTGTGGGTTTTTTCCCCTTACGCGCAGATTTGCATTTTTACATGAATTAGTTCGAAAAGTACAGGAACAAACCATTCTAAACACATAAAACCATTTTGTTTGAAAGTACAATTTCGTAAATATTGCTGCAGCGTTAACTATTTATATGCGATTTGCTGAAATTTCGCGATTAAAATCTATTTAGTTCAAGCAAACAAACAATTCGTGTTCAACAAAAAATCGACCAATGTAAACAGCTTGTTGAAAGCGATTGGTTGAAAGGCCGTTGAACAAAAAGTTGAATGAAAAGTAGAATAATGCAAACGGTGCTTAACTACTGAAGCTAATTTACTCAAAATTTATGTCTGCAATAACTTTTTAGCAAGAAGTACTATTATAAAAAATTTTTGTAAAAATGGGCGTGGCATCACCCATATATGACTACTTACATATGTGTATCTCGGTAACCGTGTTATTAATTTCTACCAAACTCGGTATGATTAATATACTTGACACAAAAAAGCAAGCTGTTGAATATGTTTAAAACCGGGCTAAAATTACGCCTTCTTTTCATATAACGGTAAATTTCAGAAATATGAAAACTTCGATATTTGGAAATTTAGAAACGGCAATTTACTCAAAGTTGGTACTCAAAACAATGTCTTAACAAGAAATACGATTTTTATGGACTTAAGGAAAATGGGCGTGACACCGCCCACTTAATTTGATCTCGGTAGCCACTTTATCGATTTCTACTAAACACAGCTAAATTATAGCTCTGTTCATGCAAAAATTATCCAGTAACTTACCAGTAAATCCCCAGCAGCTCAATTTCCGAGAATTCGCTCTCAATGAGAAAACTATCTAAAGAACACCGTGAACGCAAAACCAGTAAAATTTGCAAGTTTTACGAACAGCTGATTGATTTGTTATTTATTCGCAGTAATTTACAAATAAAAACAGTATTTCATAACATTTTATATATTTAAATAGGTTTATTTTGTCAATTTCAACTATGAAATCCCCACAAACAATTCGTTTATTAGTTTGAATTGCACCCAGCAACATGCGATCAGCTGTTTTAACGATTGCAAGTTTTTGCTGGCAAACATTTTTGCTGTAGATTTTCAATGTTTTTGTAGGCTACAAAAACGTTAAAAAAAATTTATGTTTCGTGATTTTACAGATTTTTTTTGGAGACTTGTTAACCAAAATTTTTATTTTTTTCGGTATTTTTGAAAATTTCCTGGAGTTCTCGGCTTTTTTAAGGTACACTGCATTTTCCGTAATAATATCTATTCGGAATTTTTTGCTAAGCCTTTCGTAAATTTTCGTGACTAAACAGGATTTTTCGAAATTTTGTAAAATTTTGTAATGAATTTCTAAAAATTAAAAGGCAAAAAAAAGTACGGTTATTTTCTCTAACTTTTGTGTTTCTCAGTACTCGATCGCTTCAGTACAAATTTTTATAAAGAACGAAGGGGGAATTCATACGCCTTGCAAACCAAAGTTCCCGAAATCTTACCGAAATCTTTAAGAATATCGGATATTTGTTCAGATTTTTGTACGAATCTTTAATGAAAATCATATGAAGTGGTTGACACGAACTCGTAAACAAATTCCTGTACGATTTTTTAAAAGAAATCTAAAAAAATTCTGAATAAAATCCGAGAAATCTTCTCACATCGCATCCGAAATTTCGTAAGCAAATCGAAGTGTACACAATAAATTTCATTTTAGGAAATTCGGCGTAAAATCGGAAAGGAAATATTGATTTTTTTACAAATTCTTTAATATTTCTCTATTATTCAGAAAACTCTGAAAGCATGGTTTGCAGGGCAGTCACTAAAATACACACACATGTAAATGGCAAGAAAGAAAAACTAGCTTTTTTTTCGCGAACTCCTTACCGCAGTTAATCAAATCGATCTACACCAGTGTCCGCCAAAAAGAGAAAAGTCAAAAACGACAATGTATTAGTTTTGTAACAAAAAGTGAGTATGTGTTGGTGATAATGCGCTTTATTCAACAATAATGCGACATCAACATGCTTGGCCTATTGATTGCATGCAACTGAATAAAATTTGTTGCTCTTCTACTCTTTCTGTTGATGTTCGGATTGTATACGTGTATGAAGCCGATTGTGTACATGTGAGAAGCCGAATATAGTTCGTTTCCCAGGAAAGTGTTTGGCGGACACTGATCTACACTCACAAATCACCATTTTGGCACTGCAACCTTGGGTTATATGAGTTTATCGAGTTATCGAGCTACCGAGCTGTCAAAGTTTATCCAGTTTTCCAAAGTTTATCGACTTATCGATATATGCATGTTTTTGAGCTATCGATTTGTCGAGTCTTGCAAACGCACAGTTATCGAAATTTATCGGTAGCTTTCGAAATTCTCGAGTTATCAAATCTTTTCGAGTTATCGGAATTTGGTATTTTTCAAATTCATCGAGTTATCGATATGTATCGAATTATGGAGATTTAAGTTTTTGGAATTTGTCTAGTTATCGAGAATTATAGAGCTATCGATGTTTATCGAGATATAGAAATATATCGACTTAACGAAGTTTATTGATGTCTAGCGAGGCTTATCGAAAGATGCCGAAGTATGTTTGATAGGTATCATAAGGAGATCTTTCGAAACTTATGTTGTAGTTAGCGATTGAAATTTTTAAGTAGATATCGAATATAATCGAGTAAGTAATTATGTACCTTATAAGTTAATCGACGTGCTAAGCTTGAAAACATCTTCAGGACTCTGAAAAACGGTGGAATTTCGACAGTAACTGTTACTCTTAGTTAATTCTAAATGACATGCAACCTATTCTACGTTGCTGTTTTGCACACAAAGACTTCGGACTTATAATAGTATATTTTATATAATTAGAAAAATATTTAATTTAAACAATTTTATGAAGTCATTGATAATTCTTGAAAGACGTATTTAAAACAAAAAATTTTAATGCGGCTTTTTGATAGTTTTCCTCGGGCAGCATATAAGCTTTGCACGTCACCGATTCGAGCCAAGGATAACTTTCTTGCCCATCCTTGACACTCTACCCTTCTCTACCTACAGTGCTTCATTAGAAGTTTTTTATTACGCTGGTCCCAAGGCCACACGAACCGTTTCTACAGCGGTGAGTTCTTTGTAGCTCTGTATTTACTGCCAAACTGAGAAAAACTGAAGTTGGCAGAACGCCGGAAAGGGTTTGCCTCTAAATGAAATTTTTCTTGAGCCGAAGGAAAAACTTTCTAGAATACATACATCACCTTCTCAACTGACCGGACGAATTACCCAACACCAACGAATACATTCATATGGATTTAAATCGTCCAAACCTTTGAGAATTTGCTTCAAAAGAGTACTATGACAATCACATAAACTTTTCCCCTACCCTATTACAGCTTCTAATTATGTAGCTTGACTTTCCCATTTTATCCTTATCCTTTCCCTAAACAAATAAAATCGATTATACTTAGTAAAAGAGTCCAATTGAATTTTATCTAAAATAGCATATTTTGCAACAGATGCTTGATACCACACTTTCAAGCAAACAACCGTACACTCTTTTATCCGATTACCCACCATTTTTCGCCCTACTTAACATCTATGTAATTACTACTTCGCTTATGTCATACTCGCCAATTGCAATCAACAATACTAATTAAATCTTGTTTTTTTTCTCTCTTCCACACTCTCGTTACAGGTAAGTGAAACAGCAATTGCACCCTGATGCTCTACCATGATTGTCATATGCTCACAGCTCACTCATGAAGCTTTAGCTACTCTGCATACCAGCGCCATTTGCTAGTTAAATGGAAAATTGAACATTCTGTTCTGTAATGTAATGAATCCACAGATCGATCGACGTCCGTAAGTGGGTCCTATTCAGTGATACAATCTACGGATGCATGTACCCCAGTTTGTATGTTTAAGCATGTATATTTATGTAATGTTTTTTCGATAAATGGATTTTCAGCTAATAGTCATAAAAGATTTGCCTGCAGCGGTGACGCTGTGTTTAACCAACAGCCAACTTAGCGCAGCTCGCAACTCAGCGAGTTGAATGGGGGGAAAGTAAACACTTTGCTGGATGCTCATGCACGCGCACACCTACAATAAATAGCCAGAGTTGGTTGAACTATGAGTTGGTTGGCTGCTTGCTTGTTTGCTTCGTTGGTTGGTTGGTTGTTTGATAGCTGGGGTCTCGGTTGCGTTCGGTTGTGACGTTGCATTCATTTACAATTTATGTTAATTAAGTGTACACTAGCTGGTTTGTGGGCCGACTGCTTGGCTGGTGGCTGGCTGACTGACTAGCTAACTGACTGCCTGGTCGATGCAGTGACGCAATGTTGTTTGTGGTGCTAGGACGTGCGCCACACGCGGAGCTATGCGACAATTACTTCGCGCGGTTATGTTATGCTAGTTTTGCTTGTATTGCTCATATTGGTATTGGTGGTAGAGCGATACTACTACTACCGCTGCTGCTGCTGCTGCCTCAAGCCAACAAGCCTTTCGTCGTCACTGTTTGCCTCCCTTCTTCTTCTGCACATCACTCATACGCACTGTACAACACCCCTAGCTGACTGGCGGACCCAACCCGAGTGACTGCTTCTTTGCGCTTTGGTGAACTTCATTTATTTTACACCATTTATGCACCACAATAGCCGAACAATGGACGCGGGTCAGCGCTAGTTGGGAGTTTGTTGGTGCTTTCAAGCATTGTGGCCTTACGACCGCTTTGAACCTCAGCGTGGCGCAGCCAGGGAGTTGTGCGTTAGTTAAACTAAGTTTAGTAGGATTAGTGAAGTTTTATGTGTAAATCAGGAGTCAGACAAAAACTTTGGTTTTAGATAGAATACTCGTTCATGCAGCAATTCTATATAGTCGTCTAGTAATTTCGAATGCACCAACAGCCTTCAGTCCACATGATAATCATTTTATGTTCGCCTGTGTTACTGGACTCAGCTGAGTGGGCCACATTCAATTAATATTTGTGATTCCTAGCACAATATCTGAACAAGTTTTCGGGTTCGAAATACCTCGTCTGCCACAGTCCGTTCTTTGCTTAATGGGGAAGTTAGGTGCTCGATTGATATTTCTTTAACGAGATAGATAATCTTAAATTCTTAGAGAGTCCTCTTACGAATCAGCGCCTTAATCTAACCTAAAACTAGCTACCAACCATCGTTCATGTACCTATTTCCAAAGATGTTAAGTGTTTCAAATACAAGTATTTAAAATACTAATACAAAATACAAATACGTATTAAAATACATATTTTAACAGACAATTTCGCATTTTTATTTTAAATACTTGTCTTAGCGGTAATTGTGTTTCGATTTTGAGAAGGACGTGCTCAAAGTGTCGAAAAATCGCGTTTTTCGGAAATGCTCTAGCGAAAAGGTGGTAGAACCTTTCATTTTGGCTTAAATTAAAGCTTAAATTTTTGACTACAATGTCTGAAAACATCCCTACACCTTGATCTGAAGGCCACTTATACTCATCTTATATATAACTAGGCAATCATATTTCCTTTACACCCCTTTTACGGCTATACTATACTTCAAAGATATAAAAAATTGCACATCTTTAGAAAGGTATTTTGATGCTGATGTGCAGACAATTTTGAAAATTTCAAATTAGTTTAAAATAGAGCGGAAAAATTAAAGGTCACACCAATACCAATGCCATCCATGTACACAGTTGGGACGGAAATGCCTCCTAAATGTATACTTTAATATTGATAGTGAAATGCGAAGCAGCGGTGTAAGAACAATTTAGATTGAAATTAATGCAACGAAGGAAAAGTTGAATATGTAGATGAAGAAA